>CALNHX010007722.1:0-70123 GCA_940337035.1 Agriotes lineatus | reverse complement strand
CTCTGCGGCGAAACGTTTAAATTGTGTATATGTTACGCTCGATCTGTGAAATTACTCAATTTGTGAAATGCGCAAAATGTTGCTTATTTTATGAAATCGGCATTGCTTCTGGGGTGAATTCACGTAATAGGCCAAAATCGATCATAGCTATTGCTCATTTCATGAAATATGCAATATTAGTGTTGATGCTAACACTCTTGAGTATTTCGAAATGATGACACTTTATGGATAACAACAACCATTTATTTATTTAAGCCAAATTAATTAACGATGACACACATACATATATACCTGTGGCAAGATAACAAATACACATATAGAGTGCGCGAGTAAAACAACTTTAAGTGCTGATAGCTACGCGGTCTGATATTTCGACAGGCTATGTTAGCGAACGGGTTGCATGTGACACGAGCTCGACACGATCCAGACGATAGGGAAGGTTGTAAACCTAACGGTGGTAATTTAACTGAATGAGGATGAACCGAATGCGAGAATCCCTTGCTGGCGCTTCCGTGTCCGTTTATATAGATTCCCCAGCTGCGTAAGTGGAGGGTTGTTTATGGCCGGGGGACCCTTGGTTTTCTCAAAAGCGAAATTTAGCCATTGTGCCCCGCTTCTAAGCCATGGCATCGGAATTTTGTTTATTGCATTTCTGCTGCTACAGGATGTCTCCTCGACTAAGTGATATGCTACTATTATTCGGACGGTTTTGCGTGTTTTAACCCGCCTTTGTGTCTACTACTGGAATGGCCGGCTTCTTGCGCAGCCGCTCTTTTGTTGCCCAGAAGGGTTGAGCGTGTTGCCCAAAAAAGTCGAGGGGCTACTTGCTTTGGTCCCGGATCTGCAGAGCTTTTGAACTGTAGTTTTCACTTTTATGATCGCCTGCATTGCCGTGCAGGTCTTTCGCGAGGCGATTTATGGACGCTACACGTGGTGAATAAGCTGCTGGAGTTTTGTAACACAGTTATTACAATAAAATGAATGTAGCATGCAATAATTTAATTTTTAAAGTAGCCAGTAGAATATTACCTTAGAAAAATGTATCAGTGTAGTGTGTAAAATTAACAGTAATTTACAATATATTTAGTTCTGCGCTTCAAAAAGATTCTAAACTTGCAGTGTTTCTGTTCCATTTTTAAGGTATGGAGATTATCTAATATTATTCTTTCAACAGTTCTATCATTTGCAGAAGTAATTTTCTAAATACCAATTATTAGTTTTATGCATTTCTAATACAGTTTGAGGCGTCACTTCGAAGCTATTGTTTATTTTATTGGTAAAAATAATGATGGAGAACGCATTTTAATGAAAATTGCTTTGGGTGAAAATTTTCATTGTCACTGCAACTGATTTCATAGCTGTACGCAACATTTTAGGGGCACTCAGAATAGTAGACCTACTATTATTGCAGCATTTATCCTACTGCAAGCGGTCAGCTGTGAATATACAAAACAAATGCATATTATGGATATGCATAAGCTGGATCGTCACCGATCGGGTTTGCTTCCTCCACGAACCGGCTTACTTCTTTAAGTCGTCACCTTCTTTCTCATAATGCAACGATAAGCCAGTGCGTCTCGTAGAATTCTTGGCCAAGCGATTTTAGATTCCCTCTGGGAACGTAGGTTCGAATCTGATATATTTTTTACGAATTAATATATGAACATTTTGCCCCCCCCCCCCCTGCGATTGGGCTTGTTTTCTTTGACGTTTTCTAACGGCAGGATTTTAAAACGACTATTTATTCATTTGAATACAGGAACAAGAAAGATTTAAAGTGGAGGAAGAAGAAATGCTAAAGATGGTAGTACAAGAAAGACTGAAGGTCCGTCTTATGATGGGCGTGTTAAACAAATTTATCTAACACCAACATTTTCAGTTCTGTGTATTTTTGCAATAATTTGGCCCCACACAAAAAGTAAAAATGGTATTTTAGTTACGGTCATATACTTCTAATGATCTGTTAAATACGTGCGTGGTTGATATGTTGTATTTCATTGTGTTTTCCAAACTTACTTGTAATGTTGTATTCAAGATTTTAACAAATGTAGATAATCCCCTACTCAAAAATGTTATTAGTTACACGGGTGACAATTTTTAATTTTCCGACTAGAAATAAGTACCTGCTTTTATCAAACAGTATGAAGAAAACATATGCTACGAGAGAAAAGATTGGAAACTGGGGACGGAGAGGCGCCCCCAGCCGTAGAAATCCGTGTAATATATAATATATATATATGAAGAAAGTGTGCATACTTCGATTTTAAAATTGCTGAAAAATAAAATATTTTGAGTAATTGCGTCCTGATCATTTTATTTATAAAAAAAGTTGTAAGATTCCGAATGTTTATGCTGCATAATAAATTGGGAAATTTCTAATAGATTAAAGAGGAATATAAATTTAAAAATGTTGCTCTTCACAACTACCTCGCTCTATAATAGCTTGGATATTGTCTTTTGCAAATCTCCAACTCTTGAAATAATATTCTCGAGTGCAGCTTTCTTGTTCCGGAACGCTAATCCGTAAATTTTATTCCTGAGGGTAAATGTAGTCCCAGGAGCCAAATATAGAACAAGAAAATGGCTGGGTTGCACGAGATTTTCCTTAAATTAACTGTTATAGAGCCGTTACGTTTAGGTTACTCTCCTGCAGTGGAAGTTCATTGAGCAATATAAAAATATCTAAACTTGGTTGCTGCAGTTGATATAATTGTTGTGGGCGTTTGTTGGTACAAATGCCAGTTACGCCACGGCATTCAGGGCCACGTTTTTGTCACAAATTATTTTGTTTGTCGGTTCGTTGGGTTCATATACCTTCCGTTAAAAATATCTTATTTCTAATGTAGCTGAGAGCCAAAATAAAAACGGGAAATGGAGATATAAATACAGAGAAATAAAAAAGTTCGGGGTACTCTCGCAGGCTTTTATACTAATCTTGGCGATTAGAATGATGATATATGGTAAGTGGAAAGCTCTTGTATGTGCGACCTAGAAAGCAGACGTTAAAGATGTCGCTTTAAAAGTGTTAATTAGTGTGCCCACTCGTTAAGCAAAATTACTTCATAATCGCTTACCTAATACGATTACCAATGGGGAACAGTCCCACCTGTTTGTATGATGATATGGTGATGATGGTTCAGTTTTGTTAATTTCGTTTTATTAAATGGCGTAAATGATGGATGAGTTTATTAGATTGGTAACGTTGTTAGTTACTTTTTTAATTGAGTGTGACAGACGTAAAAGTGGGAGAAAACAACTCAAAGCTATTAAATGTCTTTATAATTAGCAGTTGGAAACGAGACCTGTCTAGAATGTTTGTTTGTCAAAAGAAAAACTATGATAGTTTAATGATGATGACACATCGTCGCCACGGAAAATATGTTAGACCAATAAACCTCCCGTGAAGTATTTTCAACCTGGACTTAAATATATGCTGAAGTATTAAAACAAAAAAGACATAAGCTTAACATTGTTTCGAATAAGTCAGACATTGGTTTTTCTAAAAGTAGATTCGTGTCCGCGTTTCGGAAATTTTTGTCGGTTTCATCTGCCAAAAGATGTTAAGGCTGAATGTCCTCGACCTAACACTATAAATTTGTTAATGCCGATATTAATGGTTTGGTGGACTGAATTTATCGGTTCTCTATAGGTGCTAGGAGTTTGGGATTGTAACCACAACTTCGAAGTTAGAATTTACTATTGACATTCCACGCAGTAAAACTAGACGGAACAGCACTGCAATCCCTTAAGCAGCGTTTTCCTCCACATTCGCAAGTCGCCGACGACTACGACCGAGTAGCCGCAACCGATTCGTCAGGATGTCTGCCTGTTTTCCTCCCGCAGCGGTTTACTGCTCTTCGCTCGCGGCCAACTGCAGTTTATAAAATGAATATTGATAAAAAAAGCAATAATTTTAATGTTCCTAGTGTTATAGTTATATTTTCCTGACTTCACCAAGTTAAAATATACTATCTACACACAACAATTCACAAATACGATGCAAAAACATCGAAATTCGTCGACGATTAAGTCGCTTGTCTGCTCAAAAACATGTCAAGCGACTGGCGACTAGCGACTGGCGAACGGATTTTGGTAGCAACGAATTAGTAGCAGCTAGGAAAACAGACCGGCTTAAATGCATTGTAGATGTCGTAACGAATTTGTCGCGGCTACTCGGTCGTAGTCGTCGGCGACTGGCGAATGTGGAGGAAAACGCTGCTTTAGACTTTAGAATAGCCAAACTTTGGTACACCTTCAGTTCGAAAATTTATTTGCTAAATAGGTTGGCATTTGTTATTCTATTTATCTAGCTTATAAATTATATTCTTTTGATCTAAGAAGTGATAGACATTAGCTTAAATAAATATACGGAATGAAAGAAGGCAGCTAAATCTCAACTCCACAATGATTCGACGTTAGCACAGAGTACAAATTTTGGAATTATTCTGTTCTAAATTATTACATAAAAAAGCCAAGAAAAATATTCGTAACAGCTCATTGTCTATATTTTTTTCTACATTCAAATTGAAATCCCATGTGGGTAATACATAAACAGTGCTGTAATAGTATACTGTACAAGTTGAAAAAAGTGTTTTTTTGTGAAAGGCGCGAGCTTTTTAATCGAGGTGAATCAAACGCGCCGAGCACAGAAAAACACTTTTCTCACGTGTTGCACATGCTATCTTTTCACGTACTGCAGGGAAATGCCTAAAAATGGTGATATAAAAATATCACAAACCATGTGAAAGGTTGTGCATTTCAAAATTAAACTGAGCGCTATGCAGAACCGTGCCACTTTTCTAAACGATTTTATATTTAGGAATACAGTACATTTCCCTACAGTACGTGAAAGAAAAATTAACATATGTGTTTCAGTTGCGAGAAAAATAACTTTAAAATATACAGTACCCCCACCCAAGAAAAGCGCCCTTCCGTGCTTTCCAAGAATACTTCGATACGCAGCATCACTCCGTTTCGCTAATACAATGAAATGCTATGAACCAGTTATTTATCAAAAAAAAAAAAAAAAAAACATTTTTTTTGCCGACTACCATAGCTCAAAAGTTGATGTTGCCTTCATTTTCGGAGGACCTATCGTATGAAAACGATCCAAGACTTCAGGAAGGTTCCTGGCGACCGGAATCGTGTACACATACGAACATACATCCCCCGCACAGCACGTTTAGGCACCCCCCAATACGGGGGATTGATCTAGTGAGCTGGGATCTTCACCAAAAGATCCGCACCGCCGAGACGGAGATTTGATATAGTGGATTCATTAGTCGGTTGGCTCGAATTTTAGAGATATTTGACTCAGAGTGGTTTTCGATATGAGGGAATTTCAATACTTCGTACACTTCGTGTCGAAGTAAAACCAATTACCCGCAGTTTGAGAACTAAAGATAAAATAAAAAATATCAAGTACGTCGGGCATCAAAATGCACAGAATAGTATATTAAAGTATAAGTGGATATTAAGGTCTTTAAAACACGCGCGATTTTTCGAGCACGACGGCGCAGCCGGAGTGCTCGAAATAGAGCAAGAGTTTTAAAGACCAGTTATCCACGAATACTTTACGCTATTTTTTTTTATTGGTACACTTTGAAATCATAAATACTGGTATTATTACTACAAAAAAAGAAAATAAGAACTAATAATGTAAAATGGTTGAATTCGTGATGTGACATCAGTATACCTTTCGTTGTCATGGAAATGAGAAAAATAAAAATTAATTTGCAATCTGTCGCATAAGATTAATTGTTGTCACCACAGTTGTTACTGGTTGTATATTGCTTAAAAATGAGTTCTAATATTGATTACTTAAATAGTAAAGCAGAATCGCGGTTAATACCGCAAAAATCGGAAAACGCTTATAAAAAAGAATACGACAAGTTCATCAAATGGATGGAAGAGCAAAAGGTAACAGATA
This sequence comes from Agriotes lineatus, assembly GCA_940337035.1. Taxonomy (NCBI): domain Eukaryota; kingdom Metazoa; phylum Arthropoda; class Insecta; order Coleoptera; family Elateridae; genus Agriotes; species Agriotes lineatus. The sequence goes on along the minus strand of CALNHX010007722.1, from coordinate 64,194 downwards.
TAGATGAACGAGTTGTGCTTGCTTACCTTCAGGCAATGTCGGAGCAGTACAAGGCGTCGACTATGTGGGCTATCCATTCGAAATTGCAAAGTATGTTGAGGATAAACAAAGGGGTCGATATAAAATCATTTGTGAAAGTGCATGCATTTATGAAGGCAATTAGCAAGAATGACGTAGTCAAGAAGGCATATGTATTCAAGGAAGACGATTTGCGGAAGTTTTTCACAGATGCACCGGACATTACGTATTTATTTTTGAAGGTGGTAGCCATTTGCGGTATCTTTGGATCTTGTAGAAGATGTGAATTGTGCGATTTACGCTTACATGACATCAAGGAAGAAGGAAGCGTATTGCTTATAACTATCCGACCATCTAAGACAGTGAAGGCTCGACGTTTTACTGTTGCTGACAGTGATGCAATTAGTTATGTGCGTTTGGTGAAGCAGTATTTATCATTGCGCCCCCAAAATGTAAGTACAGACCGAGTTTTCTTACGGTATGATAAGGGGAAGTGCACCAATCAAGTGGTTGGGATTAATACATTTGGATCATGTCCCTTGCAAATTGCACGTTATCTTAAATTGGACGATCCTGAGAAATACACGGGACATGCGTTTCGACGTACGTCCGCTACCATTATGGCGAATAGTGGCATGACGATAGATCAAATCCAACGACAAGTAGGATGGAAATCGGCAGCTGTGGCGACTGGTTACGTTGAAGAGAGTATTAGCAATAAGAAGAATGTCTCAAACATTATTGGAAGTGCTATTAATGGAAGTGCAACCTCATTTACTTCCGAGAATGTTAGCAGTATTAATTTGAACAGCATTTCCTCTGATTTAAAAAACCGAAGTATTAATATTTCAAACAATACCAACTGTACTTTTCACATTCATTTAAAAAATTAAGATTGTTAAATATTTGAATAAAGCTTTTAAAACATTTGTTAGTAATATTTTATTTGACGTTACAAGGTACTCCTGTCACATCAATAATTAAAAAGTTGACATTTAGACTTCACGTTTGTCGGGTTGTTGATGTTCCCATGGTAACTTTAAAACACGCGCGTTTTTAAAAGTTGGATTTAAACACGCTGAGGCGTACTTTAAATAAGCAAATCATGGTACCAATAAAAAAAACAATATTATGTTTGTTTTCGTGTATCTTGATAGGCAGATTTGCCTTGCTTATAGTTTTTTTATCGAAAAGTAAAATAATGGCGATAGTAGTTATTTGTTTATTAATTATCCTAGTAACTAAATCATAGTTAGTAAAGTTCAACATAATTACAACTCTTGACTTTCTGTTATGTCGTCAAAATAAAAACTAAAATAAGTTTTTTTTATATTATTTTGTAACTTTAGCTTCAGTTCCTAAGCTGAGGACCATCGAATTTTAAAGCTGTTTTCCTCGAAACTGAAGCGGATTATATATATTTTTTTTTGCCGATCTACTTGTGTATTTATTATCTTGTATTTCGAAACACCGCGTATATTTAGTGTGTTTCACTACACCTAAATATCTTCTAGCCTCTTCAGAATAATTATGTGGAATTTTGGTGGTTTGTACAGATCCCCAAAAGGACTTCAGTTACCTATTTGGTTTATTTCCTACTCTACATTCCAGCCTACTATGATCGATTAAAAATACGAATTTTCCTAAACTTACCCTAGCAATCAAGGTAGGCTAAATTAAATCTCGAAATATTTGTTAGCGTCCAAAAAAAACCCCTAGATACGAAATTTTATTGGAAAAAATGAATATAATATTTTTTATGTCCTACCAGTACATTAATTGAAATTAATGACTCTATTTTAAGGTATCTTAGATACAAAATAACGCTCCAGGGCAATTATTTTCTTCATAAGAACACTAGGGTTATTATGAAAAATTAACAGTATTTGTTTCCATGGATACAACTTTATTATGCACCACTGTCACAATGAAAATTAATGACAGCTCAGCTAATGTCACAAATCTAACTTAGATCAGCTAACTAGATCAATCTTAAATACTATATCATAGTAATTATATGAATTGAATATGAATATGAATTAGGTAAGAAAATTGGTAGGACATAAAACCTTGAAGGCACCACGGGCATTATGAGCCAAGAGCCCGCGATTGTTGTACACACCTCGGGCCAAACCCTCGGTTAGTACACTAACAATCTTGGGCTCTTATTTTACTCATAATGCCCTTGGTACCTTAATAACTATAAAAGCAGTGGAAGTATGGTAAAAACATAAAATAACATGAAACCAATCTTTAATCATTTTTTGGAGTAAAAGATCCTTGGATGTTTACTGTTTTACAAAAAGACTGTTGTTCTTGTGTGATTTTGTGTTTTTAGTAGTGTGGAAAATGCAAAAATTGTACAAAAATGAAATCAGTAGCACATCCTTAATAATAAAATAACTAAGTTTGCCAGAAGAATTATACGTAAAGTTTAGTTTCAGGATCTTATTCGCTGTGACTAGATTTAGTTGTTTACATTTTTAGTATCTAAAAAATTTAATTTAAACTTTTAACATTTTTTTACAATAAATGCTGATAAAGTTTTATTGTTTTGAATGTTTTACAACAGCTTCGTATTTGAAAGCGGATGGTGGAGCAGATTTTGATGTCAAATCTTTTGCTTACATGATCAAGCTAAAGGTGATAGCCATTTTATTTTTTGTAAAATGTTTAAAGAAGTTTAAAGAAAAACGAAAAAAGTATTTTTGGTTATACGAGTACTAATAGTAGTTTGTATACCAAGGCACTGAAGTTTAACTTTTTATCACGAATGTGGTTTTAGTCGCCCGTAGGGCCAAGGCAAATAAACCACCTGAGGGATAAAAAGGAACTTCAGTGCCGAGGAGTACATTATGTTTTATTTGAAATCGAGAAATCGTGAAATCGTGAAATTACAACATTTAACCAACATTTGTAGGTTATGTTAACGTTAGTTGACGTTTATCTGTCGCCTCGCCACCTACAAAAAAGTCGTAAAACAATGGATTACTTGTTTGTTTGTTTGTTAATGGACAAGGTCTAGGCATGCAGAGTACCAGGTACCTTAGACACCGACTGCTTGGGTCATATGGTCAAAGTCCTACTTAGAATTTTGCCGAGACTAAGGGGTTCCAACCCTAGCAAGGGATCTTTTACATGCTACACATCGTAGTAACATGGGACCCACGGCTTTACATCACTTCCGAAGGATGGCATTCTGTAGAAGCTTTCATCTGCATTTATTTATTTTTGAAAACCTCACCGGGACCGGGAATCGAACTCGCGACCCTTAGATCAGTAGTCAGGATGCTTACCACTGAGCTACCGACCCCGGCATGGATTACTTTAATGCCGATTTCTCGTATTTTAATGACGATTTCGAGGTACTTTAATGGCGATTTAAAATAAAAGTATTTTTAAATTTTGATATTGTTGCTTTCTATTTTAACCTATTGCGATTATTATTGCTTCTTAAAAAATTGCCTCTCGCTAGTTTATCAACAATGACAGGGCATGTTTTCAAATAACCGACGTTCGATGACAGCGAAAATTGTGACAGTAAATTTAAATGCATAGGTTACTGAGGTTTCATTCTAAAAGTTGAGTTTGCATTGGGAAAAATGGTTTTTTTACGACAACCGTACCTTAGTAATTGAGGTAGGTAAGTATTGATGGCGTGTTTTTGTGTTAACTAATCGTATTACACATATTTTATGCAAGATAAAAACTATTTAACTTATGCATGATCCCTACAAAATAACATTTTTTTTTAAATTGAGCTATAAAGATGTAATTCTAGCTAAAAAGTATTGTGGAATTCTACAAACAAAAATTATAACAAAATCTAAGAATTAAAACTATATAAAACGTGCGTACAAAGTTAGACCTCTATTACAATGAAAAATTAATTATCAGTTTAAAAAAAAATTATCGACATTTTTAATATTTACGAAAGTTGTTAAATTGTTTTAATTGAAGGGTCCTTATATTTAGAACCATAATTTTTCGAAATACCGTCGTGCCTTCGTAAAGCGTTTCCTACCCTGGTGAAAATTTCCAGACAATAAGTATCAAAATTCCAAACATTGAATTTGAGCAAAATGGGCAAGCTGTTTAATGCTGCTGCAGCTTCTGCGCTTTTCAGATGAATTTTCATTTTTATTTAACGAAAATATTTCAACAATGAGCTGTGAAAATTTGAGAAAATATGTCAATAACATTTGTATTAGATACGAACAACATTTAAATACTTTTTGACATTTTTATTTACAAAAACAAATTTAAAAGAGCCTATCGAATATATGGACAGCTTTTCAGATACCTATACTGGGTGTAACACGTCATGGTACCGTTTTTTTTTCTTTTTTTTATATATATACATTTTTATAATGTGGTACATTGTTATTTTTTATTTGTTAATTTAAGTGCGTCATGACTGTTCCGATTTATTCCAATTGACCTAAGTAATGCAATCACGTCGAAAATACTAAATTATGCGATTTATGACTAAGTGAAGTTTTTTCAAAATGGTTTGTGGAAGGAAAGTCAATTTTTTCAAATGGAATCATACAAAGGTACCATTCAATACTACCATTAATAAGGAATCTACATTTTATTTAAATGCGCAACTAATGCAATCAAAATTACAGTTAAGAGAAAATTTAAAAATTCAAATTGTTTGAATTTGGGATAGTTATTAGTATTTTTAGGAATTGATTTTCAAGCCGTTGAAAATAATTTATGCATTTATTGTCAATCAGGATATCGTTCGGCGTAAAAGTTGGTAGCTGGAACTACATCATTTTGACATTTTCTATAAAATAATAAATCTCTTGTATAAATGTAGGGCATTTTAGACCAAATTAACAATAGTTACAAGTGTATGACGATGTTAACTCATCGCGCAACAAAAAACATGTAGGTTAACTACACGTAGAATGACAAAGATTCACTTTTGTGGATCGTATAGATAACATTTAAAATATATCTCCATTTTCTTGCTTCTCAGTTAATAATAATAAAATGCTAGTTTTATTTTTTGCATTCCTTCGGTTATGGATAATGAAAAATGGTTAGCAACAGTATGAATAGATGCAGTATTTTTTTTCTACAAAAAATGTCTTTACACTTTAGCTCTAAAATAAATAGGGGAGCCAATAATTGGACATTAAGAATTTAACACGAGATGAAAAAAAAATTGACCGAAAGTCGACCTCGGAAAAGAAATCCGATTTCCGGTTTCGATATATTTTTGGAATCTACTCTTCAAGCTGAGTCGAATGATATATATCTCGTCCTCCTAAAATATATATCCATTTTCTTGCTTCTCAATTTTTTTAAATTTAAATTTCGTCTAGCAAATTACAGAAAATCGTTTTTATACTTTTTTTTCTCGATAACGGTTGCAGATACGAAAAAACTGCAAGAGAACAAAAAGATTCTAAACAAAACAGAAAACTCAATTTGTATTTTAGAATCTAACAGCGGCGCACGGCAAAAAAGTTCAAGGGGAAAAAAGGAAGCATGACCCCTGAAAAAATATCTCCCTGTAGATTCTCACAACCATTTGATATGCTCAATGATGTAAGCTCTGCAGCGTAACCTGTATTCCAAATTTGAGCTAAATATCTCAAAAACTGCAGGAGCTATAAAGGAAAAAGTTAAAAGTTAAAAAAAAATTGACCGGAAGTCGACCTCGGAAAAGAAATCCGATTTCCGGTTTCTATATATTTTTGGAATCTACTCTTCAAGCTGAGTCGAATGATATATATCTCGTCCTCCTAAAATATATCTCCATTTTCTTGCTTCTCAGGTAATAATAACAAGTTAACAAGCAATCCAGTGAGACAAATGTCTCATTTAAAAAAACAAAAAAGACCGTTTTTCAAATAGAACGCGTATTAAATAAAAACTGTACCCAGACCTGGAAGGTGTCAAAGTGGTTGCCTAACCGATCGACGCGACGTTTTAAGGCGCAGAGGGTCGCAGCTCCGTTTGGCTGCTGAAACATCTATATACGAGGCTTGTTCAATTGAAACCCATCTTTGGTCCAGAAAAAATTTATTGGCAAATATATTTACAAATAATTACCACTACAATTAAGGCACATATCCCATTGTTTCACCAACCGATGTATACCCTGCTTAAAGAATTCTTGTGGCTGCTGCTCGAAGAATTCTTTTACGGCATTTTGTATTTCTTCGTCCGACTGAAAACGATTACCTTTTAACGCCTTTTTCAGTGGCCCAAAGATGTGAAAATCGCAGGGCGATAAATCGGGACTATAGGGTGGATGCTCTAATATCCTCCATTTCTTTCGTTGTAGATTTTCTTTCACTACTTTGGCAACATGAGGCCAAGCATTGTCGTGAAAATCGCTGTCAAATACAAGTGATAGGAACTAATCAGTGTGACGTTTACAAACACAACTAACATTGCAAAACGTCAGTCGAGTGATTACAATTGTTTCCAAGGCTAACCTGACCAAAGATGGGTTTCAATTGAACAAGCCTCGTATATAATAGACTTGTCTGTCCGTCCGTCCGTCCGTCCGGGACGCTGTTTCGGCAGCCAAACCGTAAGAGATAGAGAAAAAAGTTATGAAAGTTATATGTTTGGAATGGTCATGACAGGTCAGGAACCGAATTTCAGTCACGTGACACTTCCGGTTTTCGAGAAATCACGTGATTTCCGTCCGTGCGGGACGCTGGTCCGTCCGGGACGCTGGTCCGTCCGGGACGGTCTTTTTTGTTTTATTAAATGAGACATTTGTCTCACTGGACTGCTAGTTTTTATTTAATACGCGTTCTATTTGAAAAACGGTCTTTTTTGTGATTTCGGGAAAACCGGAAGTGTCACGTGACTGAAATTCGGTTCCTGAGCTGACATGACCATTCCAAACATATAACTTTCATATCTTTTTTCTCTATCTCTTACGGTTTGGCTGCTGAAACAGCGTCCCGGACGGACGGACAGACAAGTCTACAGCGTCCCGGACGGACGGACAGACAAGTCTATTAGATAAAGGATAAGGAATGAAATCACCAGTAAGCCAAGAAAAATGGTTGACAACTTAAAAGTGTTTAATTTTTTTAACGCGACTTAATTACTGAGTACATTAAAATGTTTGATGGACTGTCATTTCGACTGTATTTGTCCTAGTTGCAAAGTGGGTATAGTAGAAGGTTCTGTATCAGTTGTAAAATTTAATGGTTCATTGGTGGCAATATGGTTCAATTTGAAAATAACTTGCTTCCCAAAAACCATTTTAAAAACCTGTGTTTAGTCATAAATCAGGTAATTTAGTATTTTCGACGTGAGTTCGATTTTTTAGCATTACATGGGTCGATTAGAATAAATCGAAACGGTCATGGCGAATTTTAGTTGAAGAACATAAATTATATTCAAAAAAAGACATTTGAAATTTCACTTATGTGGTATCCTTAAATTTAGAAAATTATGTTTTTCATTTGGAAATCAAATGTTGGTATCACTTCCGCTGCAACTAGAAGTGGAAACAATTTATTTATATCTCAAAAAGTGGCGTTTATTTAGTACCAAGTTTCAGAAACGTATCTTCAAAAATAAAGGGGGTGTACCATAATCGTGTTACACCCGGTATACTATTCCAGTTACAACAGAAAGTGGTAAATTGCAATTTAAAAAAAACTGTCTTAGTTCACAGTAGGTGCCTGAAGTGATACTTATTTTCTCCTCAGTGGAACAATTACACTTTTAGATTTTAAAAATAACATAGATGATTTTGCAAAAAAAATAAGAAAGGTATAGGTTGAAGATAATTTTTCTCGTATATTGTTATATAATAGACTGCAGGTGTGCGATTAAAATTTAAAAATATATTTTGCAGAACAAAAGTAAGAAATGTAATGTTAAGAAGACATTAAACTTCTGCAATTTAATTTAAAGAACACTATGTCAAATGTTTGTGAATGTCTTTTTTGTCCCATGCAATAACCAATATCGTTGAATAGCCAACATCTTAACGAGCAAGGTGAGGAGTTTCAGATGTAAAGGGCGTCAAAATATTATATAAACTTAGACTATGCATAACAGTTTTATAAGGTTTTTAAAATCAGCTGAATTTTGAGGTAAATAGCGCCCTTTGTATATACTTATATTGGGGTCTTAACTGTGTATTACCAGTATAATAACGCGTTGCAGTTTACCTACGTGTCTAGGATCAACGGGGAATTTCATGGCCCCACAAGGGGGTGGGGTAGTTTAGCGTAGCAGGATCACATTGGATGCGAACTACCTCTGATCGAACAGCATGGCGACAGCTTGGGGAGGCATATGTCCAGAGATGGAATGTTTAAATGCTGCAAATGATGATGATGACAAGGGGGTGGGGTGGCAGGGCTCTAGCCTGGGGGCCAGAGATTAGGTTAGGAGCGGCGTATCGGGTCAGCCAGCTAAGTTAGATGAACCGAAGACAAAATACGACTTTAAAAAATAAATATCAATATTACTATTGTGTCATCATTTAAAAACTGACTTATTTTATCCTAGATCCTGTAGGTCCTCTACACCTAAAGGATCTTAATCGGTAGGTAAGGGGCCCGTTACAGGATGTTAGGGCCAAGGATGTGAGGGTCACGGGGAGTTTATTTCATTTCTAGTTGTCTCTATTATTCTACTACTTCACATCGCGGTAGCATGTTTGCTCATCTGACTTCTTCGATTTAGTATCCTCGGTTTAACGATGTAACATTGCAGATACTTCACAAAAAAATGATAACTGGAATATTATAAATCATAGATATCAGTTAGTTAAATACATATTAATAATTAACACATTCAAACTGCAAATTAAGGGTGACACACAATATTATGATTATGTCAAGTAACAAGAATGCGAAGTATGAGTTCCTTAATATCAAACTGCAGGAAACATACCGAAGATGCGAGTTCAAGGAATTGGCTTTTGTCAGAAAAGGAAAGGAGTTCTAAAGGTCGTCGTAAAAAATGAATGGAAATTGCACAAGTGTTGTGTGAAGGATTACAGCAGAGGTTGTCAGCTTAACGGAAGCTGAATGAAATTAATGAAGTGGAGATTCACTTGTACACCTATTTGTTGTGTTAATGGAAGCAACAGCGTGCTGCGAAGGCTTTATGTTTAGTTGTGTCAAGACAATACATTATATGTGAGAATATTATTAGGGTTTTATTAAATGTGATGGAAGTTTAGTGTTTATTATTGTCTGTAAATAGAGTGACCGAAAACTATTATTTAAAAAAATGTTTTAAGCAGCTGTTTAGGTTTGCAATTCAACAAATATTTTCTCTATTGCTGATCCCTTTTTATGTGAATAGTCTATTATTACCAAGTATGACACCCGATTTTAAATATGTTACTCTAATAAAGATGTATCAAGGAGCGTCTCTTAATATGTAATCGACGAAGTGATTCCAAAATTTTCCAGCGCTATATTTCGGAGAACCGATCAAGAAAAGAATGCGAAATCGTGGGCAGCAGGCTATCCAACTACACAGTTCAGCGAGCAGGTGCGAAATAAGTAAAAGTGTCCATGGATAGACAGCCAAATCGCCGCTGATTTAATTCAGTGCATGCAAGGACTTCCGGTCAACATCTCGACTTTTCGAGGCTTGGAAAGCTGCCTCCAACCATATTGGCAAAGCGCAATCGCAAACCCCTACGGACATGTGTCACACATAATATCTCTGGGGTAGCGTAAGATGTTGAGGTTGCTGATCAATCATTTACCGAGCAATAACCTCGCATTAATATTCTGCGACCCAGAAAACCCACTGCAAAGGCACATGTGGTCGATCATGTATTCGGCGGTTAGAATATCAAACGAATCCCTCTTCAGGCTGTAATAGTTGCGTTTATCTGGGTTGCCTTTTATTGCTGGATAACATGGGTTTTGAGAGGGTTGAAATGTCGCATGATCTCCGACCTTCCGAAGCTAAAAGGGAAACAGATTTGTGTTTCGGGTAGATGACTCTATGTGGAGGATGATCCTACAGAACCTATTTTAAGTTTATAATGATGCAGGAGTGTAAATTTTTTGTTGTTAAAAGATCAAGGTAAACGACTGTGAGAAAATGTGGATAGGGTTACTCGCGGTAGCAGTGTAGTCTAGTCTGAAACAATATAAAACAATTAGTGGCGTCATTGGTAATGATTTTAAAATGGAGTAAATACACAGTGTATTTTCCTTTATAAGAAGTGTTAAAATACAATACGCGTAGCTATGAATGGTACAAGTGACTGTTTTATTCTTAATAAAATGGCGAAATATTTATAATTCCACCTGTAACTTACTATCGTGTATGATACAATTCTTCCGGTATTTACTCTTCAGATACCTATACCAGTTATTCCATATAACTCCATAATACTAACGGACCCTGAATACCTTTGAAATCCTTATTTTGGTCTACATTCTTAAGAAAGATTTGCTAAGTAGATAGCCATTCGAAGACTAATATGCCAGTGCAACATTATGTGGATACTAGAATATAAATAAACAAAAATAACATTAGATCGAAAACCGTATGACTGGACGATGACGTGAAACGACTCACTTTAAGTAGAAATAAGTAACTTTTATAATATACAAATACGCTAACAAAAAGGGATGAATATACACAAATTAGAGACTCGGTTGATTAGAAACAAAATGAGTCAGATTTCACAAGGTTAGTGGAAGCAGTTCACGAAAGATGTTGAACACTATTTTTATGGAGCACATACAGGTTGTCTCTAAAAGATCTGTTCATGAAGTTATCACATATCTCTGTGGTTCAAATATAGCGATTTAACCAAACTTACTTATATCCAAAACTCTTTCGTTTCAACAGTATGAGTTCCAACAAATAATTTTTGTTAATAACAAGGAGAAAGTATATCTAAGGGATTGATATCAGTTCCAAACGACAGTAGTATACCGTCAGATTGAGAAAACTTATAATAGTTTACCTGTAGAATTTGTCAAGAAGACTCGCTAAGCCCCTTTGCTATTCAATTTATTAAGTTAATCAAATCAGTGCTCAATGCTCAGTGCTTATTGGTTCATAGTGAAGATAATTCACAGTGGCTGCTTTCCCAATTCAACACAACAGCAGATAGAGCAATTATCAAACAAGTCATGGAGTTTAAATATCTTGTAGTCCATATTGCAAAGAACCTGGTCTTAACTATGAAAGTGCAAAAAATAAAAACACACATAAATCATGTAACAAGATATACAAATACACATATAGAGTGCGTAATTAAAACAACTTTAAGCGTTAAAAGTTACACGGTCAGATATTTCTATAGGCTATACTAACGAACGCGTTACAAGTGACACGAGTTCAACACGAGCCAGGCGATAGGCAGACACTTTGTTCCCGAGGTTGTAAACTGAATGCTGGTGATTGAACTGATTGAGGATGAACCGAATGCTGAACGAGAATCGATTACAATGACCGAATGAGCCGCTGGCGCCTCCGTATCCGGTTTATCGCTACTGCTTCCCCAGTTGCGTAACTGGAGAGTTGTTTCTAGCGTGCGAACCCTTCGTTTTCTAGAAAGCGCAATTTAGCCATTGTGCTCCGTTTTCAAACCAGGGCATCGGAATTTGGTATATTGTTTTTCTGCTGCAACAAGATGTCTTCTCAGGGAAGTCTTAAGTCACTAATGTTGGGATTATTTGGGCCACCCTCGCTTTCTTGCGCAGCCGTCTTTTATTGCTCAAAAGGGTTGAGCAACGACTACTTGCTAAGGTGTTCGAGATGCATTTTACCAACCCTATACTAATTCAGCGCGTCGCCGATCCATCCGTAGCTAGCCGACGACAGGATCTACCGATCCTCTACCAATTCAGCGCGCGATCTTTTTAAGTATTTTTGACTGATGTTTTGATATCTATAAATATTTTGATGGGTGTTTTATGTCAAGCAAAACTTATAAATTGATAATGCCGTGGTCATTGTAAAGCAATCATTCAGTACAGCATTTTTCAAATGTAGCCAGTTCATTTTTAACAATACATGTTATTATGTTATATGAGATAAAAATTTCAGCATACTTGTAGTCCGAATTAGGAAGCATAAAATGAAAATTGCTACCAGTTGCTTATCCGTAGGATTTTACTAAATAAATAAAGACTTCTGAAACAAAAACATTTTTCAAATTTTCGAACACTTGATGTTTACAAAAATTAAAATCGAAGAAATTGATGTGCTGTATGTTATAAGGGACAGTCGACTAGAGAGGAAAAACCATATTCCACCAAACCTATAGTGACCCACCGCCGCGCGCTGAATTGGATTAGTGCCAGTAGACTTCGATTTCGGAAAGAGTCGGATCGTTTAAGCGCTGAATTTTGGTATAAGGTCGGTAAAAATGCTTCTCTGAAGTTTACAGATGGCGTAATGCTACAGACGTCTGGGGTTTCAATTGCGTGCTGTTTTACATCGAAGGCGCGGATGTAATTGGTTATTCGTCACGCTAACTGGTCTGTTTACGATACTTAGAAATCTTTCAGTTTGTAAAGTACACCGCGTCATAGATGCGCAGAACGCTAGAAACGTCCGGACGAGTCTATTATGTTCAACAAGGTGATTTCCGCTGTTGTATTCAGTTCATTGCCGTTCGTCGTGTCATTTTGTTTTCTCGTGTGTTTATTAAAGCTTAACACCACTTTTTACTTCTTTTCGCTTTTTAAAACAGTACTTTTCAGAACTAAACAGCTAGGAATGGGATTATTTTAATGTAAGTAAAAATGTTCGTTTACAGTATGAATTTGAGGTTACGATTACCGTACACAATCGAGTAAACCCATTGCTACGTCACTGATACCGGCTATTGGCGCATAACTGTAGCCACTCCTATGTACTTCTTGGTTTGACACCACTCTAGTTACTTGTTTGCGCGTAGCGTAACGTCTAAAACTAGTTCTCCGCTGATTTAGATTGCACAGCTTTTTGAACTGAAATTTTCACTTTTATGATCGCCTGCGCTGATTTTGCAGGCCTGTAGCGGGGACACTGCCTGTGGTGATGCTTCCGATACAAGCGTAACAAGTTTATGAGAACAAGAAGTAAGATGCATATAAAAAAAGTCTTGATCCTACCAGTACTCACAGGTATTACATAAACAAGATAGTAAAAAACAATACATTTATTGAAAGAAAGAAACTTAGAACTTGTGTGGTAAATGACACAGAGGAGCGTGTCCATGTGAGACAGATGTGGAATACAGGGTAAAATCTTGAAGGAATGGCATGACCATGTTGATCGTACGAGGAAGAATAAACTAGCTTCTATATGTAAATCAAGGCAAATAGAAAATTTCCTTATCTATTACAAAGGGAAAGAGGAAACGCTCAAATTATAAATATTAATAATTGATGGTGTTTATTACAAAGGGAAAGAGGAAACGCTCAAATTATAAATATTAATAATTGATGGTGTTATTCCATAGAATATTTGTTAACGAATTTTGATTGTTTCGTACACAGAAATCATAAATACTGTTCAAAAGTATTGCCTAGCGTTTAAATCCCTGTAGCGATATAGGCCAGTCAAATTGTCGAAAATAGCTCGTTTTTTTGACGAAAATACTACCTGAAAAGTGAGCACGTAGTTTTATAGAACAAATCACGTAGAATTGAATGAACTAAAAAGTAACAGCTGAATCAGTGGAGAAGTGATTCAAAATTACGGTCAAAGTAATGAAAAAACGGTTTTTTGCATATAAAAGAGCAAAAAAGCGATGAATTAAAAAAAATAGGCTTATGTAGTTTGAAAAAACAAATAAATAAAGCTGTCGATGGTCAAAATCGATTCATTAGGAAAAAAGTTATCGCCAAAAAGGACCGATTTTTCAATATTGTTCTTAACTTAAAAAAAAAAACCTATATAACGTTGAACTTTTCAGAAAGCATAGAACTCAATCAGCAGAAAACGCACGATTTTTAAATTTGCAAAAATGTTGATTACTTTTTACATAAATCATTTTTTTCGAAAAAAATACGTTTTCGCAGAACTTGATTTACTCAGCTTGCAGCAGTCGTACAGCAATCAGCATAGGCTTATTTTGTTCCTTAAGAGTTATACTACCACGTAAATTTTTTTGCACTTGCAAATATGTGCAAATTTAATTTGAAAAGTGATCTTTTTTTTAGGCGCACAAAATGTTGAATATTTTTGTCAATTTTAATTGTACCCAAATTACATAAGCACCATTCGATAGCTGCCAATTTTCTCCGAAATTAAAAAAAGATTACAGTACGACCCATAGAAGCCGAAGAATTTTTCTTTTTTAAATTGCTGCACATACAGTTATTAATATTAGGGGCTGAAATTTGCACACACTTTAGCTGAAGGCTTCTAGTGTAATATAAAAATTATTTCGCAATTATTGACCGTGTATTATTTATTGCGAAGCGGTTTACATTTTAGGCGTCGCAAAATGCATGTTCCGTTGAATCGATTTTGACCATCGACAGCTTAATTTATTTGTTTTTTTAAACTGCATAGGCCTATTTTTTTTGGAAAAAATTCATCGCTCTTTTGCTCTTTTATATGCAAAAAAACCGTTTTTTCATTACTTTGACCGCAATTTTGAATCACTTCTTCACTGATTCAGCTGTTACTTTTTAGTTCATTCAATTCTACGTGATTTGTTCTATAAAACTACGTGCTCACTTTTCAGGTAGTATTTTTGTCAAGTAAATATCTAATTTGACTGGCCTAATATGGATTTATTAAATATTTAGATCTTACTATTCTTCTAGTTTCGCATTTTCCTAATGCTTAATAAACGTAATCTTATGTACTCCCGTATGTAGTAAAATGTTTCTTAATATCAGGTACCCTTGCTAAAATAAATTGAAACGTTTTTCTTTTTATAGGTGGCTGTGAGCACAACTATTTGGCATAAGTAGATTTGTATTGACTATTTCCCACATCTCTTATTATCCAATGAAAAGCCATACTTTTTCAAAATTCAACCAATCGTGTGTTTTTGTAGTGGCAAAAATCGAAATTTTCCCTTGGGATTTTGTCAGTTTCTTTTGCCACTTGCATCCACGGCAACCACCAAATATGTTGCGTTAATCAAGGTGGTATTTAAGAAACGTCATTTAAACTGTCATTGCGCATCAGTATAAATGTCAAAATGAACCGATATTTGGGAAATAGTCTACAAAATGTATTTTGGGCTCATGATTTTGCTCGGCAAATGTTTTACTCACGATTTGTTGTTTTTTTGGCAATGCCCCTCGACAAACTAACTTTGACAAATTCCCTCGCCTTCGGCTCGGGAATTTGATCAAGTTAGTTTGTCTTGTGACATTGCCAAAACAAAATACTTTCGTAAACATTTTTACCGGCAAAAGCATTTGCCCTTAATACATTATTACTGATAAAATGGTCTAAAGATCTCGCGAGTAAATTGGAGGTCTTTTATTAGAACACTTTCTGCCGGTCTTATAAAACCCACTAATCTGACGTTAACTTTAATTCGCTGTTAAAACAAACAAAAGCGCATCAAAATTTGTTTACTAATGAATAAAACGTCATAAGCACTGACGTTTTGATGCGCTTTTGTTTATTTTAACAGCGAATTAAAGTTAACACAGATTAGTGGCCTTTATAAGACGGCAGTTTATTTGATATGCTCGTTGTACTACTATTCCCTTATTATTATTCCCTTACTATGCTATTAAACTATTGTTATCACAAAAGATAGTATCCGCAAAATTTTCCTCTGAAGGTAAACTTGTTATTGCAGCTCACTTGCAAAATATAAGCTAATGAAATCCATATCACAGCTAAAAATTTATAGAAATTTGCATTGATCGTTTGTTACGATTAAAAGAATCATAATGTCCTGTATATTTTGATAATCTTAAAAGTTATATACTTTTAAGTCTTCTATTTGAATACATCCGTACGAGTAATACAGATCCATTAGAAGTGATAATTGTAAGATAGTCTAAACAATAGAACTTTCAAACAGATCTCAAATTTCAGTATCAGATATTCAATGCGGTAGTCTACATTATAAAACTTCATTGTGATGGAATACAATTGTTACGCTGGTGGTGCTCGAGGATCGTCTAGGTAAAATAATATTTAAATAAGATGAGACACTGCCATCTGAGGAACGCGGTTTACCAGTACGTTAGTGGAGAGCACGAATAGGCAGTTCAGATTTAAAGGTGACAAGGGAGAGACATTTGCATACGTATCTTTCTATAATTGCAAAAAATTTTGCCGGGATCGAGATTCGAACTCGTGACTCAGGCTCGGCAGTCCGAAAGTGCGCCGCTATCACATATGATGGGGTAGTTACGCGACTGCGAAAAAATCTTGTTACTAGTAGCCCAAATTTAAAATGTACAAACACATACAAAGAAAAACGATCGACCCCGATTAAAGGCCTTTCAGTTCTTTGCATTGATATTCTACACAAACTGCATACCTCATATCGTTCTGTAGTCACTATGTTTCCATCCTGCGTTACATATTCCACCTTTTCTAATTTTTCGACTTTCCTTTAACGTCAAAGTGATTGCATTATTCGCAAAAGTTGTGTAGTTTAATGAGACGTTTAATATAACTTGGGGTTTGTCGCGATTGATGGAGAAGTTGCGACAAAATTGTAAATCTGTAAAAATGGTCTAGGTTGAAAGCAATGCTTCAGCAGGTTGTTCGAAGTAATAAACCAACTGAGTATTAAGGTGTTAGCTCAATTCTTCCTCATTTGCAAATCGTTATAATTAAGCCATTTAAATGTAGCAAACGTCTCATTAAAATGTATAGATGTTTATTGAGCGACATTGCATATTCAAATAGTTTGTAGCGTGATAATTTTTTATACGTTGGTATTAGAATTCCAAATTTTAAAAGTTGGAATTCTTGACTATACCTTCAAAGTAATTGTCTCTCATTTTCTTTAGTAATTTTATTGAGTTAATACAATCTATATAATACTGAAGCGTACGTTTTTGCATACGCATCTATCAGAAAAGGAACAATAGCGGAAAAACATACAAAATCGATTTCCGTACTTTCTCCTACGAGATTTATTATTGCTGTTTACTAATTTGGCAACCAAATAAATAGTTGCCTGATGTTTGAACTTGAATTTTAATAGACTTTTCCATTGTTGCGTATTAATTCTATATACGTCGGACTTAATACATCAGGAATTAGTTACTAATTAACATGCAAATCATTTAATCCTGTACAATATGGTAAATTTTAAATTAACTAGTTTGCTATTTTTAGACCCTGTGATCATTAAGTTTTTTTAAGGTATTATTTAGGCGTGCCACCTTCGCAGGTGTTTTGTGTTTTCCTAATACCAACAAAACAAGATGAAAATATATTGTATGATTTTGGTTTGTAATTGTAAGTGCAGAATATCGTATTATGGTGAAATATTACGTAATAAATTCTGCTGCATACAGTGCATTTTTTTGTAAATAAACTTATTCGAACCTGTGTGTGTGTGTACTTAAATCGGGTAATTATTATTGCACATTACTTATCATAGTTACATCAGTTAGAATGTTCATAGAACTTAGGATGGAGTGGTTACATTTTGGTATCACACGGCTTATGACATTTGGAACGCAAAAATAGTCTACAAAGTTTGAACGAAAGTATTTTGGATTTAGTGGGGGTTTTAGTGACAGACTGGTTCAGAGAAGGAAGAGCATTTAATACTACAACACATTTTAATAGCTAAATTAAAGGAGGCAATTTTGAAGAAAAATGAGGCGACGTGTCAAAATATTCATTTCAGATTCAAATATTGAACACTCTCCCTGTTTTTCTGGTTTTTTGATTGCATGTTATTGTTTGTTTCCAGAATTAAAAGGTGTAAAAACTTGTATTTTTAACAACTGTTTTGCAGTCATGGTTTTCATATGGTTTTCAGACTAGGAGGAACAGTTTTGAGACTTCTAGCTGTTGGAACATATTAAGTTAAAAGGGTACAATATATTACATATATGAATACTTTGTTTGGCCAGTCGGCATTTGTTTCCATTTTATACTACAACTGTATTAATACACGTGTACGTCCCAATACCATATTATTCTAAAATTCCTGTTCTAATTTTTACTACTCTATGCTGACCATGGCATGCTTTGTTTCATTAAATATATTTCCTGTAGGTCTAAGATTTGTTACTTACCATACACGATTCTATAAGCTATCGTGACATGCGCCTCCATCAGGTCTCTAGCTTAACCTCTTGAATTGAATATAAGGCAGGAGTACTTTTTCATAGATTGTCGGACCATTTATGTGGTTACTAAATCGGCATTTATTTCCATCTTATACTGAAATTATATCCTAAGTCCTTCTGTGTGTCATTATGTACACAAAGAATCATTGAAAATGAACAGGGCTATGGAACCAACATTACAGTAGTTGATTACGTTTTCTGAATTCCTCTCGTCTCTAAAGTAGAATCGTGTTGTTCTAACTCTCTACCCATCGTAATAATAAAATAACGTTGCACGCAATTGCAAAAACGTCGTTTAAGTCAATTTGAAATGCATAACCCTGTTCATTTTCAATGATCGCAAGTGTATATCTTTTTTACTATACAGGGTGTCCCAAAACTCCACTAAAGATTTAGGTAGCAGGCCTCGGTAACGCATGAGAAAAAAATATCAACACAAACTTTCTAGAGTGTCTATTTTCCTCATACGAAGCATTAAAAGAAAATTAAATTTGACAACACTGTTAGGTTAGGTTTGTTTAACGAATGTACAATGGCGGACAATAAATTTAGGCCGGCCTGTCATTCGCTTGGCACTGTTTATGTTGGTGGCACTGTAAGTCTATGTCAAATTCGAGGTTAGCAGGTTAGGTTTTGCGTCAGTTTGTGGAAAAATTGACGCAAAACTTAACCTGCTAAGTGCTAACCTCGAATTTGACACAGACTTCAGTGCCACCAACATAAACAGTGCCAAGCGAATGACAGGCCGGCCTAAATTTATTGTCCGCAATTGCACTTAACAAGAAGGCCGTTTGTAAGTGACAAATTTAAATGCCCTAATAAATATTTAAGTGTAGACAGAAAAATAATGCACAAAGTAACATTTTTATTTACACAATTATGCAATAAGCAAAATTAATTCTCAATCAATTCTTTGGCCCAAAAAACATTACATTATTGTAAAACGATTTCAAAGATTGCAGGTTCTAACCATCACTTGTGTTTGTATGGTAACACTAATAATAACTTTTCGAAATTTTATAGGAGCTTGTGCCATTATTTTGAACGACAAATTATTTATTTATCTTCTAGACCTTTTTAATTGTCCCCTCTTAAATGTAAGATATTGTAAAATGTTTACTGCCCACAGCAATTCTGATTGCCGAATTAACTAAATGAATAAGGTTAAAATGAGCACAGAATTAAATATTTTATTTATTGCAAGATAATCAGTACTTTACATTAATAAGTGCACTCGATGTGAGCAGCAGTAACTAATAATTTGAGGGACAAAAGTTAGCATGAGATAAGGCAGGTTTCAGAAGGGTTACGTTCAGAGTTGCAGATATGATAAATGTTCGGAAGGGCCAATGCAATTTCATTTGTAACTGACGAATTTGAGCTTAGTTACGTCAAACATAATGTGAATAAAATGATACAGAATGATTTGTTAAGTACAGAAAGTATATGAGCGTTATGTAAAGTGTGTAAGCCAGCAAACAGCAAATTAGCTGAAAGGTAAATGAAACAGTGCAAGCAAAGCAATAATTGCAATAGAGCAATGGAAAAATTAAAGGCAACCGATCGAAAGACAATTAGTGAGACGCTAAAGGAACTCAAGGGTATCAGTGCATTATAAACCAAATTTATTTAAAATCAGAGCAAAGTGTAGTGACATTTATTCCAAGAAAAATACAATTTTAGCAGTTAGGCAAAGACATGACATCAAAACTGTAGTCCATAAGGTCAAACATGTTATCAATTCTAATTTCTTTTATACAATTGAAAATCTAGTTGCTAAATTACGAGACAGTCTTCTGTCGATAATAACCAAACAAGCTTGTAAAATTTGTGCTGGGGGCAGATTGAACTCCACATTTTATCGCATAAAATTATAAATAAAAAGTATTTTGTAATACTAGTGGTGTGTAAAGTTATTCACCAGTGTGCAGGAATCTTTGGGCATAGTTTGCTATGTGTTAAAAGTTCCATGTGTAGAAGTTTAGCCAGCAGCAAGATTCGTCCTAGTGCGAGTAACTTCGGAGGCCCATTTCCATAAGTAAGCAGTATCGCCCAGCAAAAATAATGTCTGCTACGTGTAGAGAGGACTTTCAGGAGCCCGTAGATGTAGACATTTTAACCAACAAGCCTTTCCCAAGTGCGTAATTCCCGTGACGTCATTGGAAAGTGTATCCAGCGTCCGAAAGGTCTCCGATTAATGTAGGATTTCACAGGAATCCCTTGCATCAGCACCATAATTCGCGGGATTCTTCAAGTTCAAACTGTCTACGAGGTGTAGCACCAGGTTCCAGTTGTCCAGGTCCGTTCAGCTTCGAGTAATTTAGATAGCGTCTCTAGAAAGTGCGAGTTGACACGGTTGACAGTTGACAGTTTTTGCCGGATGCAGAACAAAAAGCAATCGCGCGTGGGTTTTGACGTCACACTAGAAACAAAACGAGGTTAGCAGTTGCTATGTCACAGAATTAATCGTATTTACCTGATGTTTCCTTGCCATTTTGGTGTTTTAAAATTTAATTTTACGCTGTTTTCGCACTGGCAGATTATCTTGTTTACTGAATCAAATTTAGAGGTTATAATTGTCAGATGGGAATTGTGCATTTACCCTAATATTCGAGTTAAATTGTTATACAAGGAATTATTTGTCATACACAAGTGTTTCTTAATTTTATGAACCGACACCCTGAGTTTAAGATTTATTTCATGTTCATCGGAGCTAAGCCCTAATTAATTGCAAATAAATAAAATAACGAATGAACAATAAACCACTTATTTGTGGTAATTATTATTACACTCTTTTAATTTGTCCTGAGTTTAACAGGCAGAGTTCTTAATTGAAACTAATATATTTTATAAAGTGTAGTGCCATAATTATTTTATTTAAAACTCGTTTATATTATATTTTAAACGGCGAAGGCTATTACAATATATCTCTTATTGGTTCTATATTGAAACAAAAAATAACATCAGTTTGCATTTTGCAAAGTTTCTAAGGCACAGTGAAATGTAAGGTTTTAAAACTTAAAAGAAGCAAATGTGCGTTAAAGGTTAAGAAATGTGTATTATTTACAGTAGTTCGCCTGTAAAGTTTTTCCAGAAGGCTAATACCATGTTCTGATGAAACCGAACGAAAATGATCTCTTAAAATGAGTTTTTACTAATGAAATTACTCAGTGGACTTTTTGTTCTGGTATACTTCTAGAACTAGGTCATAATAAGATCGCAAAATTGTAGTTTTCAACTATTTGTTACTACAATATGTTAACCACAAGGAGAGTATTTTTTGCGCCAGATACTACTGATCGTTCCTTCGATATTCTAACTATTAAAAAGAGAAGAAGGAATGTTCTAAATGTATGTTACATTGTCCTCTTCGAACAGATCATAATAAATCTGAAATTTTATATAAGAAAGATTATGTTTACTTTCAACGCCAATGCGACAAGGTATGAAACATGAAGCATGGAGATAAAAACATATTTCTAGAGGGCAAGTACCTTTTTATGAGTATTATTTTATAAAGTAGTTTGTTGTATAGCTTGGCAACTTGTTGTATCGAAAGCTCATTAAACCAGACCCACACCACTGCTAAAAAAGTTTATGGTTGTTTTTCAAATGCGAGCGTGATTCATAGAAACTCGAAAATTTATTATATAAAAATCAGTTTTGATTTTTTTTTCAGTAGAATTATTTCAACACATGTACAGGGTATTTTTAGTTATATCACAAAGTCCTTGGATATTAAGTACATAGAAAAATCTATGAAAGGGGGAAATCGTTTAGTTTTGTTTTTAAAAAGAGGAAGCCCATGTCCTACTAAATATTGTGAGTATCTGATGCATTCATTTGCTCTAACTGTAAGTCTTTAATTAAAAATTGTTAATAAGGTTATTCCGGTATTTTTTATTACTGGAAGACGGGAAACCGTAACTGACCAAAGGCATTCAAGATTTATTTGTTTGCAACAGTATATTTCTGACTATCATAACGATGGACTGGATGGGTATTTAATTAATTAATTTCAGAATATACAGGCCTGTTTTTATTATTTTATAAACTCGATTAGAACCGGATATTCCTAAAGGCGTAGCTTTGATTAGAATTTAAAAAAATATGAAGATCAGTTCGACATTAAAATCGAGGTTTCCGTCCCGTTCCAATTTTTATGACGAAGAGAAATGGGACTTTAAATTGAGGTTTCCCACTGATAGTTCGCTCCGAAGTTCTCGACAATCAGGAAGTAATCAAAACAAAGACTGTTTATTTGTGTCTGGCGTACCCTTGCGGGTGTGTATCTTGTCTGTATCTATGATACAAAATGTTCAGGTGATCGTGATTACGTTTTACAGGTGATGTCATAACTCCTACACTCCTACCTATTTCTACACACTTGGTCTACTGACTGAATGCCATCATTCCGTTCATTTTTAGCATATTCTAAGTTGTTGTTATCCGATGCTAATAGTGCAAACAGGAGACTCCAACAGATCTCCTATGCATTTCCACAATGTTTCCATCAAACGGTGCCATGTTCTTGGATTGTGCGGACTTTTATGCCAGTAAGAGTTATAATTTCAAAAATATAGATCCTATGTAATTGTAACTAACGCTTCAAGATTTTATATTGTTTAACATTCTAAAAGAAAATTTGAAAAAACATGGAAGAAAAACAAACGTTATAGTACTGATAATTACAGAAGTTTAACAATCTATGGGTTTTTAAAGGCACAGTTCGTATTTAATAAGGCGAACTTATTTACTGTATTTATACTTAAAAAATTAACTAGTGTTTTCCTGTTTATATTGTGATGTCATCGGCGTTTTCGTATTAACAAACCAGTTAGTTTTGAACTGCGACCGTAAGTTGTAGATAGTATATTACGATATGTTGAGAACCAAGGTTAATTTAGACATTGTTAAAATTGCTTTAAGTTCCTGCAAGTAATAATCATAATTACAATAACAGTAGAATAGATTAATATTAATGCATAATATTTCATCCGTTATGCTATCTAGTGTTTATAGTGAATCAGCCTGTAAGACATACTTTGAGTTCTTGAAGCTGCAAAACCGGAGGAAAAGTGTTGTTGCGTAAGCTTTTATACAAGGTAAGCTTAGGTTTGTTCGCAACTATTCTGATGCCGGTATTAAACACGCTTTCAAATTAAATTAGCGAATTTAATTGAAAACATATATTACGCTTCCGCGCCGTGACGATGTAATCATCTGATATTAACAACATTCGCATTTACGAAGTGTTTTTATGAATAGTAATTGTGGGTGTAACAAATTCATATAACAGTGAATAACGACGAATTGTTCTTGGATTATTACATATGTGACGCTCCAGAAGTAAAGAATTACATTAGGAATCGACCTTTTGGTAAAATTTTAAAAATTAAATACAATCTTAATATTACAAAATTTTATACTTTCATATAATTGAGATTATACGTAAATGTTTGGTTAATATTTTGCACCATGTGCAAATGTTTCCAGTGTTTATTAATGAAGTATATAGAACAAAACTGCATCACTTATTCAACAGAGGAATCACACGAGAAGAAGAAATTGCTGCTTTTCATGTGCTTTATGAAATTTTGAATTTTTGCGACTGCGTTTTGGGAGTGTTAAATTTAAATTTTTAAATAATAATACAAACTGTATGGAAAATGTTATATATTGTATGTGTCCTGCATGTTTTATTGTTATTTAAGCATGTAAAGCTCTTAAAGTGATGCACTATACATACACAAACGAATTTACATTTAATTACCTACGTGGTTAACACATTCAAAAATTACAAGCAATACGCAAACAGATCGTTTATGTATCTTTGTTTAACTTGGTTTGAAATAGGTCAGATGTCACCATTAAACAAAAAATTAATAATAATCATTATTGTTTGTCAGCCCAAGAAAACGATGAAGGAGAAGAAAAATATGCATTTGCGGACAAGTACCAGATGTAAACGACGGAAGTAAACGAAAGGTGTTAGTAGAAACTCTAAACGTAAGAATAGAAAATAGAAGACAATGCTGAGGTAGTATGAGTATGATTTTTCAACCATAAGAAAATTTACGAATATACGATAGTAGAGCAGAATAAAGGAAAATCTATTATAGATTACATAATAATCCAAGCAAACAAAAAAAAACAGAAGATGTGGACGTAAAAATGCTATGAAGGAGGAAGTGTGCAAACTAAAACTAAAAGAGTTAGAGCGCAAATTTAAATTGGAAATATAATTTATTCCTTACATTATTAGAGCTCGTACACAAATTTAAAAATTGCCCTTACTCAAATATAGAAAGTTAATAAAAAATAACTGTTACATTATACCACCCTTCAATAAAAGGCGATCACAACCTGGACTAGCTTAAACTTTCGGCGATTTGTTGTCATGGGTAAGGATCAGGCAATACTTTAACACGCCTCGGTTTATAGCTCAGCGGTAGGATTACTTCAATGGCGTCGGTTTCGGAAGAGGAGGGTGGGCGTTACCCTCAGCTAGACACTGGATTTGATTGGAACAAAGTTTATTATATTTACACTACTAACTAACATACAGATAAGCTTATAACTAGGTAACATATATGTACAGAAAAAAAGAAAATGGCGGATTGGCATCCGCAGTTGGAAGCTGGTGTGGTCCTTCGGAGGCGATGCCGGCGGCTAAAGTGGCTCCGTGTCCAAATCCCACGAAGACGGCAGGCTCTCTGTCCAGCGAAGGCGATTGGCTCTAAGTCCAACGAAGGCGTTTGGCTCTAAGTCTAGCGGAGGCGATTGGCTCTTAAGTCCAACGAAGGCGATTGGCTCTAAGTCCAACGAATGCGGTTGGCTCTGAGTCCAGTAGATGCGGTAGACAGCTAAGTCCAGTGGATGCGGCAGACTCTATGTCCAGTAGATGCGGTAGACAGCTAAGTCCAGTGGATGCGGCAGGCTCTATGTCCAGTAGATGCGGTAGACAGCTAAGTCCAGTGGATGCGGCAGGCTCTATGTCCAGTAGATGCGGTAGACAGCTAAGTCCAGTGGATGCGGCAGGCTCTATGTCCAGTAGATGCGGTAGACAGCTAAGTCCAGTGGATGCGGCAGACAGCTAAGTCCAGTGGATGCGGCAGACAGCTAAGTCCAGTAGATGCGGCAACCAGCTAAGTCCAGTAGATGCGGCAACCAGCTATGTCCAACGAAGGTGATAGGCTCTGGAAAGGGCTGGGGCTGGTAGATCCTTGGAAGGCTGGAGGTGCTAGCTGGTCCTGGAAGGCTGGATGCTGTTGGCTGACTCTCCTGGGTTGAGTGCTGCTGGATTGACCCGCCGCGGCAGAGTTGTCCTGGGAGGCTGGAATGGCTGCTGGTGGTCCTGGAGGCTGTAGTGGCTGCTGGTGGACTCTCCTGGATTGAGTCGCTGCTGGATTGACCCGCCGAGGCAGAGTTGTCCTGGGAGGCTGGAATGGCTGCTGGTAGTCCTGGAGGCTGTAGTGGCTGCTGGTGGACTCCTGGATTGAGTGATTTCCTACTGCCAGCGTCCGACTATTTAAAGGGGCCAGTCCTTTGTCAAACGCGATCTCGCAGCTCATTGGTCGAACTAGAAGGGATGTTTTGGCCCGTTTTGATGTATTTCGGATTATCGCGTTTAATTGAGCGGCGTGATCAATTATCGACTTGATTTGGGTCGCAATCAATAGTCGTTGAAATGTTGATTCTAACGACACCCAGTTTGCTAGGTTTTGGTAAAGATTAATTGAAATTGGAATTTTTTTTTAATTCCGTGTTCGGCGTAAAACTCACTTAAGCATTACTCTTATTGCGTATGTTAAGAAGTTATTTTTGCTTCGATTTGGTGCGCGCTAATTTTATATGATTTTGATACTATTCACGCGTTCCTGGGATGCTTCCTTCCGCTAATTATAATTTAATTTGTAATTTTGCACCCTTGCCGCTGTACTCGGTCGTGGCCCTGATTTATTCGTTACAAAATGCTTTTCCGCCGGGCCGCTGTGTACGCTGAATTTCGGCCGCTCCGCCCGCATGCATTCGCTGGCTGATGGACCTGCCTGGGTGCTAGAGACTTGGGGTTGATTTTATCAGGTGGCGGTTAACTTTTCCTATCGGCAGGTATCCTTATGTGGGGGTTTTGATTGCGCACACTCTGATTTAAGAGCGTTTTAGTAATTGAACTTGGATTATTAATTTGGTAGCGCGTTCGGAGTTGTTCGCAGCGGCGCCGTTTTGTCGGCTTCCGGATTTATTGGGGTCTGGCGAGCCGTTGGCCCTTTATTGTCTTTGTGCAGAGGTTTGCACTTGAGAATTGGTGCTCCTTTGAGCTGGCATGCCGCGATGTATTGTTTTATTTTTGTAACGGTTTTCTTTTAAATTCTTGTAGGATCGGGGCGATTTGCTGGTGAACAGATGTTTTTGTAATTTGTTCGCTGCCTGCTTGGCGATGAAAAATTACTTCGTTTGTCTGTTAACCGGGTTATATTAACTTTTTAAGGTTATTAAATGAATAAAGTGAAGCAAATTCCAAAAGACCGCAGTCGTCAACCACTACAACAAAACCAGTCTAATTCAGTCTAAATAAAACGCACTTACGGTATAGAACCTCAGCTTCGCAGAACCTAAACTCAAAAAACGAGGACGTTGCCGTAGCTCATAAAAATGCTAGAAATAAAAGTCAAGCACTGCAGTTTTAATTTAGCATTAACAAGGTGCTGGTAAAGATACAGCGCAAGTGCCAGTTAAAGTGGGGCATCAACGGTTAACTCCAAACTACATATTAAAACAAATTAGAAGACAATTGAGTAGATACCGTCAATTAGATTGTGATAAAAAAATTACGTCAAACACGTATAAACAGATCATTAGATTCATGAATGCAAAAGAACCTGAGGTTAAATAGGTTCATAATAGTAATACAGTTACTAAAACTGGGCAGGTATCACACAGCGAAAAACTCATCCTATCTGACATGCAACCTTTTAGGCGCTGGCAAAAAAGCAAATCTCTAACTTGAGAAATAGAATGCAAGTCTGTCGATAGGCCTTCGAAAAACCTATAAGTATAAAACATTGTAGGTATTATCAAAATAATATTTAACATTTCTACCTATCTTACCCATAACTCAGAATTAATTGTAAAAATTATAACATAAAGCTAATGCGCTAACGCAGCCATGGCCATCTGGTTTTCCTGGGGCAGTCGCTTCTACGAGAGCACCTCAGGGACCAAGGACAAGGTTCCAGCTCGTATTCTGTATCCGCTTACAAGGAAAAAAGCCTTTGGCAATTTGCAAGACAGTTTCCGCCTATGACGAACGGGAGCGGCCCATGTAATAAAATGTTCTCCAGGTCAATTCAGCATGCGGGCTTTAGCGGTTCCTAGCGTAATGAGCGTTTCCTAGGCCTAAACGCGAATCGCATAATTAGCACCATTAACTCAAAGGGAAAGGCCTACCTTCAGGTCGATAACGGCCACGATCACATGCAGTGAAAGGTTATATTTACACGGTTCGCATCTTGGTGCAAATAACTGCGCCACCGCTTCAGAAGCTGGGAAAGCTTACTAGCACTTGATCTTCCTCCGCTTTATGTAGGCTAGCCTGCTTTTCATTTACATTAGTTCCTTATTGCCGGGGTTTCGACTAGGAATGATTTCCAACTACCTGCCCAGCGTTTAGGTGGTCTCCCAGGTTGGCTTTTGCCTGCGGGCTTATATTTTTTTGTTATGTTAGGTATTCGTTCAGAAGACATTCTTTTGACGTGGGCTTCCTACTCTTCGTGTATAATTTTACAAGTTTGACTTTTTCTTGTATGCTGCACTTGTTACGTATTTCTTCATTAGGCACTCGTATCTCGTAGTGTATGTCCCTTTATGTATCTAAGCGTTTTCATCTCAGTGGTGCGGACTAGTTGTTTTGTCTTGTTGCTTTCCGCTTTTGTTTCGGCTGCGTAGGTTATTACAGGTCTAACAACACTTATATATTCGGACTCTATTCTCTGTGCTCAAGTATTTATTTCTCCAAAATACATCGCGTATGTATCCCGATACTCTTGTTTCTTTGAACGTTTGTTTCTGGACTTCACTGGTAAGGTTTCTTTCGCTGAATATTTCTACTCTCAGGTAACTGAAACTCGTAATTTGTTCAATTATAGTTTCTTCTATTTCTAGTTTGCATCATACTGGGTCTTTAGGTACAGTCATACACTTTGTTTTATCTTTTGATACCACCATGTCCCATTCTTTTGCACTTACAATAAATTGGTGAAGTAGACGTTAAAGTTATCTTCCTTATCAGCTATTAAAACAGCGTCGTCAGCATAACAAATTATATTCATACTAGTGAATCACCCGAGCTACGCTTCGGTCGCTAATTTAAAAGAGATTCATTAATATAAATTAAAAAAAAGATGCATCGGTGGAGAATCGAACCAGGGCCGCCCGCGTGACAGGCGAGCATTTTACCACTGAACCAAGGTGCTTCGTTGAATAAGGCGCTGCTATAATGGTATATAGTGAATCACTATAAAACTAGTAAAATACATGAGGCAAGGAGAATTACAACTACTACCTAAAATAATTGCACTTGAGAACTGTAGAGGATTTCAGTAGACAATAGCAATAAGCTTTCCTTTTTATTAATGATATTGCGAACAATATCGCGAAATATTTTTCCTTATTGTTTTGTCAGAGAAGAAATATTAGTACATACAATAACTGAAGAAAATATAAGGCTAAATTTAGATCAGGCAGACGACCACTTCGGTACCTATATGTTTCTCATAGAACGAGAATTTTTTGTCAATTTTTTCCCAGCGAAAATTGGTTATCTCTCGGTGAAAGTTGGTTACAGCGTAAGGATTAAAATATTAAAAACAAAAGTTTACGTAATTTCCGCAGAAAGAGATTGATGGCAAAAACTAAAAAATAATATTTCTGCATATATGAATCATTATGTTTATAATTTTATACCGAGTTTTCATTTCGCAACAACCAACAGTAATATTATTTTTATTTATTCCAATAACTATGTCTTTTATTTAATATCCGGTGGGCTACGGCGATTTGACAGTTGTAAACATATCTTTTAAAACTTCATATGCGTATAGAACCTGACAGTTAATGAGATAATTTCTTTTTCGTTTGATATCATTGTTGACATACCGCTTAATAAGATGGCTCAATTTCTTAATCAATGTTTTATAGAAATGTAGGATGTTTCGTAATATGGGCACCTATTAATTAATTTTGACTTATCTTATTGAAATTGCATTTGAACCATCAACTTAAATATGAAGGTAAATACTATAGAACCATAGAAATTGTATTTGATTATATAATTGGTTAAGTGATTTTTGAAATAATTCCATACATAGGAATTTTTGTTGTCAATAATAGTATTGATGAACATTTAAGCGTATCACTTAGTCCATTTGTCAAATGGAATATACCACTACGTTTAAGTGAGGTATAAACGAAAATTATTATTAACGCCATTGAGTACATATATGTTTGAAATCGAAGTTGCAACGTAAACTTGCAACGTAAACGTGCACCTAAAACAGTTAACATCTGTAAAGCAAATTGCACCAACTGTTGTTGATTACGTGCTTCGTAACTAATCAATTGAGCCAAATTGGTCAAATCGCATTCCTGTCGCCTTACAATTAACGAATTGCAACATGGCAAATAGGCGCCACTTCGAGATTGGGATCTAATCAAATTATGGCACGTTTTCACACATTCACGTAGATTATACTTATCGTACCCCACATTAGTCTTTGTTTTAGAGCAGTGCTGGCTTTCCATTGTTAATTGGAATTTATAACAATTTGTGTTTAATTAGTTGTAATGAAAGTTACCACGTTAACATAGTGCTAAGTAGTAGTATTTTGTGATTTACGATCATAATGAGAAATCGTTCCGTAGCAACGCTTCCGCGTAACTTCAAGACTTTGTAAGATTTTCTGTTTACATAGTTCTGAAAAGTATTCTTTTGTAGTGTTTAAAGAATATTATTACTTGAAAATGATGTTCATCACTTTAAAATATCAACGATGTCGTACATAGCAGATGCATAAATGTGCGAACTTATAAATTAGTATCTCATAGGGTAGTAACTAGCTATCTTACACCACAAATATTAATTTTAAATACAGTAAAAGTTTAGTTGTAGATATTAATGTAGCTTATTACGAATGATTTTTATGAAATAAACAATAATTTTATGTTTTTACTTCTTATGCGCCACCAAAATAGAAACTAATTAGTCAAATGTTCTATCAGGTATATTGTCCTCCAAGCTGTCAGATACATTATTTGTGTGTATACAACATTTATCTATACATTTTTATCGCAATGTATTTAGGTTTCTGAAACCTTCATTTCCAATATAGAATATTCTAGATAAGTTTTCTAGAGTACTTGAGCTCTAATGATTTTCTTGTGCAAGATATTTACGTGTCATAAATTGCTGTGGGTCCTTTCGTCTGTTAGAAAAATCGATTTTTTTTATAAAACTTGAAGTAGGCAAGCATTACTTCGTGTTTTAAATAAGCTTTTAAAAACAATTTCCTTTTTGTTTTAAGGGGTTGTATTCCTACCAATTCAATGTTGCCATTGCTTACTATTTATACAGGGCAATTCATAAGTATTGTATAGTATATTGTATGTTAAGAGCTGAAAGTATATTCTTGCCTCTTGCGCATGAATATTGCTGGTTGAGGCGCAGCCGAAACCTCAATCATACTGTCGATGTCAGTTGTCGAAAAATTAAATTTAAGGGTAGTTAAACGACATCAAACAGAACAACTTCGTATAATAAAACTATACGTAAAAAATTAACAATAATCTCACAAAAAAATAAATTTAATTGCTTAAACTGGTTGATGGTCACTGGAATGAAGTTCTAGTTGGTTCTACGAACTGAAGTTTGCACATATGGTTGCGATAAGACCGAATTTAGATGAAATGCAAGAGCATACACACTTTTTGTGTATTTCAGACACATTTGTAGCGGTAGGTTATTGTGCTGCACCAGACCATTCCATTTTTTCCCGTAAGCGATTAATTTTTAGTACGGTCAGTATACACCCATTTAATTTAATGACTATACTTATGAATCACCCTGTATAGTTTCGATTAAAGAGCAGAAGAGTTGCTCAGATAGAAATGAGAGCATACAGCTGCGAGTCGGTTCTTTGAACACACGCAGATATGGCACTCGTGGCCTCGGGAAGTGTGGTTAGAACTGCCAAACCACGGCAAACCAGCAGCATAAGAGAACGACTAGGGAAAACTGCTGAACATTCGGCGAACGTTAGAACGGCCGCCAAACCCAAAAAAAACTGTTAAAATCCTGGCCGAATTAGGGCTAACAAGAGACATTTTAAAGCTTTTAAAAACTGGAAGAAAAAGGCACGAAAATTACAAGCAGCGACAGGCGGAACAGCACTTGTAGCGAAATAACGGTCGATATGGAAATCACGGCGCGGAACATTAGAAAAATACGTGACGTAGCTTTTAGCCCGTAACAATGTGGCATATTCTAATTAAAACAGTTTTTTTTTAAATTTTACAAACTGAATTGTATATGAAGACGTTACTTTGTTGGCACCTAGTAGAAACGTTTGCATGTTTTCCGTTAAATGGCGCTAAAACTGATACGCGCAGGCACAGCATCCTAAAGCACCACAGTTTGTACCACTGCCGTTAGATGGGCCGAAAAAGCGTCACACGCAGGCAGGCACAACTTACTTTTATATATAAGAATATGAAAACACATAAATGAAACTGGTAATGTTGATAAAGTAATGTTAAAAGTTAATTTTGTTTATATAAACTCATGATCCAAATATGTGTGTATAAGCTGGAAACCGAGATCAATAACGTATTTTGTTATTTGAAAAAATTACATCTTTTCAGGAAGTTTGACGCTATTATTTGTGTACAAAGCTCTTTCCAAACATAATAATTGTTGGGTTGGCAACATGATAATTCTAGTTACTTTCTCTTTTGTGTATGGTGGTAATTCAGATTTTTATGGGTTTTTTGCAGGATTTCGTTACTTAGCATTTCGAATTATTATAGTGCTATTTCTTATTGGACAGATATTAGCTAAAATTAACTTCAGGGTGACAATTTCAGAAGTCCAATGTTGTTGTATGAAATGGTGTCCACTTAAATTTAGTCAAGTTCATTTCTTTCTGTTGGCACACGTTCAAATGTTATCTTCATCTTGTAAAATTGCTTTATCTATTAATAATTACATTCCGTATATAAGTTTAGGTTTTATATGTTTGTTAACCTGATCTTTTGGATATTGTCATAGTAGAATATAATCGTAAACTAACATTAATATGCTGTAGTAGTATTTTGCAAAAAATATAAAAATAAAGCAAGGTTTGAATCTGAATAATATGTACTAAATGCTAATGGTAAAATAGCTTGCACCGAAAATTAACATCTCAATTTTTGTTACAGTGATGTATCGCCAGCAGCCCCCGTGAGTTCAAGCTCACCAGTGCGGTGTGCACAATCACGGACCAATATGGAGAGCCCAAAAAAGTCACCACAAGGCAGCCCGGCATCTTCCGACAAGGCTACATTGAAGGTAGGTTTTAGAATAATTAGCTTCAGCAAAAAATAATGATTCCTAATCTCAGTGACCACTAGTATAAGTTTTCAATCCACTTTGTAACCTTTCATAAATTCTAGCATAATCAGTATCACAAAACTGTATTTGTTTACCAATTTTAATCCAATTTCAGGATTAATTGGATATATAATGATAAATTAAAATGATGTCTTGCAGAATTGGCAAAGTCAATAGCTGGCCATAGACACACGTTTAAAACCGCCACGAATGTAGTTTTTCGTGGAAGTTTTGAACGCGTGTCTATGCCCAACTTATGGCTGCGTATATGCACACGTTCAAAACCGACACGGATGTACTACATTCGTGGCGGTTTTAAACGTGTGTCTATGGCCAGCTAATAACACACATTCTTCAGTATTGTATGTTGCAATATTTTAAGTTTTAGATTCTCTTCGTCAGTAAATTATGTTTGTGATACTAAAATTCGATTTTCAAAATTGGGTTTCTAATTCTTTATAGCAGTAGAAAAATAACGTAGTCATTAAAGACGTGATGCTGTAACACCGGGTTAGTTCTTTAAATTGCACTGTATGGAGGAGGTAGTCACTGGTCAGTAGCTAATTCAAGCCTATGGGATAATTACTTAATAAGTATATTGTATGTTGTTGTATCGGAATCTTTATAGAATTATTTATTTCTGCAGATACTTCCAAAACTATATACACTATACTGCAATCGTTGTACATGCATACAGAAAATTTCAATGTCAAATCAATGCTAGGTGGAAAACGAGAAGAGCAAAGTACTTACAGTTGTCGCCAATAAAAGCAGACACACCTAAATAAATCATAATGGCAATATTTGCCCATTTTGAAATTGTTTAAAACCTTCCCATGCTCCTATATTACAGTTACCTGTAATTTTGTTACCATGCTATGCAAATTATAAATCAAAAACTATATGGGTATAATATAAATAATTAAATTTACAAACTAGTACATGTATAACAACAAAAATTAAATTATTATTTGTCATGTCGCTACGGTTTTCAATTACAACTGTCGCGATACGCCTCAAGTCGGGGTAACTGGCAATCCTTTTAGTTAAAATACACTTGGACACGAACACTAAAGCTACTGTTGCGAGATTAATAAGAACGCTTAAGTACAAATACTTGCATTTATTTTTCTGCCGTTTACAGAACACTTAAGTTTAATACCGTTGCTTCTTAACTTTACTTAGTAACATCTTATTAACTAACTAAATTCTAAGTCCAGTTTGACCAAGAAAACTCGGTAGGCGTTTACAAATTTCCAAATAAGCCTATCAGAGCAGATCTAAATTTTGGACTTTTGGCACGTACATACGGACGTGACCGTTCATAATAGTCCTATGAATTTGACAAATTCGAAGCTTCCACACACTAAAATTTGTCAAGCTCGACCCCTCGTAAATTATCGCTAACAAAGTTTTACAATTCTGCTAAAAGAATTTGCTCCCGCCGGCACGTAATTTTTATGATCGAGTTGCAACAGTTGCACTTCTGGCCACGTACTAGCCATATACCTTCGGCCAATATTTCGGCTTACGAAGTAAACCCTGCATAAATTTACTCTAATCTGTTCGTGAGATTGAAATATCTCCAGCTTCCCAGAGAATGGCACGTTTCTAAACATCGGCTAGAACTATTCGCTTGTTGTAATTTTAATATCCTATTTTGCCTACGAAGTTCTACCTTAAAATATTTATGATACAAATGGCTTATAGCTAACTAAAGTACAGTCTATTCCTACAACCACGTATAGTTTATTTCATTAAAGAATGCAAATCCTAACAACAACTTACAATCTGTCATGAATGTTAGTAAATTAGATAAGTTGTATTTTTACTTATATTAAACTGAGTGCCAGTCTCTCTCATTGCGTTTGTTTTGTTATAAACAATTCTACCTTTTTCGAAAAAATTCAAATGGTAGGATGTTTTCAAATAACTGATTTTCGACATTTGATGACAGCAAAAAATGTGACAGTTAATTTAAATGCATAGGCTACTAAAGTATTATTCTCAAAGTTGAGTTTACATTGGGAAGAAATAGGTGTGCCCAATTTTTTTTACGACAACCGTACATCTATCATTCATTGATGAATAATAGTTATCCAGTTTGGTTTCTCAATCAAGCTCATGCTTCTTCTTGGTTTTACTACTCCACTATTTAGCCTAGAACTGAAGGTTCATAAATAATAACGATACAGTGACAGGATAAATAATTCTGCATATTTTGGATTGAACGTTATATTAATTCCTTGATTATCTCTTCCGATTTTGCTTTATTCCTTGTGACTTGAAGATGTCTCTTCATATTATATTATGTTTCTGCAAATCTGTATGTATACTTGTTTTCGTGCCTTTTCCCTTCTTCTCACACTCCTATCTCCGATTGCAGTGGCTGTTGGATTATATTAGCATGTGGATTCCCAAAGGTGCACCGGAGCAAACCGGCTCAGCTCAATTTTTTTCCTTACATAGAGAATAGTTGCCATATTATCTTTAACATTTATTTATAAAAGTTGAAATTTTTGTATTTTTTATTGGTTTTCTGTTCCACACACTCTTTGCATTTGATGAGAATGTGTTTAACTATGTTCTCAAGATTTTCCTTTGCATATTGAAGACCCTTAGAGTAATTCACTTTCCTACTTTTAGCCAGTGCTTCTGTGGTTGTTTAGTGCACTTTCCAAATAGCAAAATTGTTTGACTTCTTCAACTTCTTTTCCATTTATCAGAACTTTTTCATCCATATTGGCATCACTTATTAGTACTCTACACATTACGTTACTACCAACTGTCCTTTTGTGAAAAGTTACTAGGCTGCACCAAAAGTCACTATCTTACAATCGGCCATTCCTGTTTAATTATCGGACCCTGATGATTGGTTGTTGATCCACTGCTCCTTATATTTGTCTGTTGTAGACTTTTTAGAGGTCTGTCGCACACATTTTCTTTCTCCAGGTCGTAAGTGTCTCGCACATTCACTTTTGTTACATGGTACGGTCCGAGATATTTTGGTTTAAGTTGAGTTGGTTTTATTGTGACGAGATCGTTTACTTTATAACACGTATGGGGTGCGTCTTCTCAAATTGTAACTTGTTGTTTTCTTCTTGGATCTTTTTAATCCGTCTCTTTGCTTCATCCCATGGCACTTCTCTGTCGTTTTCAAAATCTATGATGAGTTCTTTTTCCAACAGACTCTTTACGTTTATGTTTATTTTCATGTGCATCTTTGTTCCAAACAGCAATTCAAATGGAGTTGTAGCAATACTACATTGGTAAGATGAATTTATCATCTGCTGCAACACGTCGATGTTCTTTACCACTTCATGCAATCTAACAATAACTTGCCTAGTACAGGTATAATTATCTGTTATAATTTACCAAGGGCAGTGATAATTTCCACAATAATTTTGGCCTACAACAATCCGGAAGTGCTTTGCCTAGAAATAAGCTGAGGTGTAGCCAAGGGTTATTTCTAAAAGGCATCGTGCTTGAGAGATGTTTATTGGTCAAAATTATAAGGATTTATCACTGGTTGCAGTGAATTCGGGAAGATAAATTCTTAAATAAATTAATAATTTTTGCTGAAGCGAGAAACCATTTTTCTGACAAATTAATTTGACACTTCATTAATTACTTGTCAAGAAGCCGAGTAGCGCAGATGGGTAAGTGCTTGCCTTGCATTAAGCAAGTCCTCTGTTCGAATCCCGCGAGGGCCGGGATTTTCGGCAGCCTTGCGATTTGAACCGGGCTCGGTGAGACCATTCATGTTGGGCACCAAATTAACTGTGCTCTACTCAGAACCACAGACCTAAGAGATAGAGTAACAAGGTTAACATAACACACTTAGGGCCGGTTGCAGAAAGCAATGTTAAGTCTCGTGTTAGCTAACATCGCGTCAAAGTGAACAAAATCGCATCAAAGTTTGTTTACTAATGTATTAGTTACCATAAAGATTTGAGATTTGATTCGTTTTTGTTCACTTTGACGTCGCGTTAACTAACGCCAGACTTAACGTTGCTTTCTGCAACCGGCCCATAGACACCTCACACAATGGTTGCTGTGCAAGCACCAAAGGCACGCTCCAACTTTGTATCCCGAATCCGGGGCAAGTTGAGCATTGTACCGCCAGGTGCAAGCACATAAAGCACCAGCCTCTACACCGCAAGGTAAAACGAGGTTATCGATTATACATAATTACTTGTCATAAGATACTCTTGAATTTTAATTAGGTAGTTTCCATGCTGATTGACTATTTCCCGCATCTCTCATTATCCAATCAATTGCTATGATTGTTCAAAATTCAACCAATCACTTGTTTTTATAGTGCCAAATAATCTAAATTTTTCTTTGGGATTTTATCAGTTTCGTTTACGTCTTGTATCCATGGCAACCACCAAATATGTTGTTTTAATCGAGGTGGTATTTTAAAAACGTCATTCAAACTGTCATTGTGCATCAGTATAAATGCCATATTCATTGCATGCCGATACAAAATGAACCGATATTGGGGAAATAGTTCACAAAATGAATTTCGGGTTCATGATTTTGATTTTGCTCGGAAAATGTTTTACTCGAGGTTTGTTGTTTTTTGGCAATACTCCTCAACAAAGTAACTTTGATCAAGTTAATTTGTCTTGTGACATTGCCAAAACAAAAAACTTTTGTCAAACATTTTTACCAGCAAAATAATTTCCCCTTCATACATTATTACTGAAAATCACCCTGCGGTCGTTTTCACTCAAGTATGATCTGATTTGTCAAATTGACACACGTAATTGTAAATAATCAGATTGGATTGGTCTATAATACAGGGTGTTTGTTTAATGTTTAGCATGGAGATCTCGGAAAGTATTGGAGATAGAGAGACGGTTAAATGGGAAAAGAATTGCAGTTTTACGAGCTCAATTCAATGAGCTTTTTGTTGTTTGGAAAAAATGCAAGGCTAACTAGATATTTCGCAAAAATGATTTTTTTTTAAAATTTCGTTCGGTGCCTATAGCTCTGGTATTATTGACTTTAGAAAAAATGTGTAAAGGAAAGAGTTGTAGATAATTATGTGCTTAATAACATACGCTTTTCTTGATTAGAAAAATTCATATTGATAATTTACGAAACCTCAATCAACATTAATTAGAAACTAAATGATATGCACCTGTCAATAATTGTCGCTTGCATCTATTAATTGTTTCCATAGTCTACTACTTGAACAGTTCAAAAACGAAAAGAGGAAAATGGCCATAATTTATCTATACATATATATATAAATGAATCCGTGTTTCCCTTGGTCACGCCAGAACTTGAGAACGCCTTTACCGATTTCATTCATCTTTTTTTAAAAGTTTTCTAATACTTCATAGAAGGTTCTTACGGAAAGAAAAATTAAGAAAATCCACAGGGAAATCCGGAAAATATCGAAAGTGTGTTGTTTCTATTTGCAGTCACACCTGTGCTTAATGGTTTGAAGGGTTTTCCCCATAATGTCATAATCCGCATCAGGTAACCGAAGGCGGAAGAGATAAGACACTAATAGCAATTTATGTAATTCCAAATGCTTTACATAAGTCGTTGCAGTCAGTCAGTCAGTCAGACATTCAAATTTGGTTTGTGCACAAGTGATTGTGAAAACAATTCCGTGTCGTTTTATAGTGTCCGTTACAATTAGGGTTTCCAAGTCCCGGGACCAAAAGTGTTTTCGGGACTTACGAGTTAAATTTCAAGACCCGGAACTAGTCCCGAAGATTCCGAAAATGGTCTCGAAAGGGAAATAGTGTGCAGGTGAAATTTCCGAATGCAATTTCCAAAGAAAAACAAGTGTTTTAAGTTAAATAAAGTATTTCTGTGCTGATAATCTGCGTTGGGACTCGTCTATAACTGCATTGCTTTCTTCTGGTACTAAAAATGTCTGTCGCGTTACATCTTTTGCTTTTGTTTGAACTGCAAAGTACTTGTGTAATCCTTTCGTCAAGCTGCCTCTGATTATGATAATTTTATAGGAACAAACTTTACATTTTGCCAATTGTTTATATCTTTAGTATATAAAATTGTTGCTATATTTACTTCAAATCGTTATTTTTTAATGTAGAATGAAGGTAGGTTGCAAATCGGAATTCTAATTGTAACGCTTTAGCAGACAAATAACGAACACATTTAAAACCCAAAAATATAAATTATTCAGTTTCTTCGCACATAATTTTGAAAGTCTACAAATGTAGTTACCTTACTGTTACTAAATGGACACACAACTACGTGTAAAATATATCTAAATCCAACAAAAGAAACAGACAAATACATAAATAGAAGAAGATATGCAAATGTGGCTGAAACAACACACATGTTTAATTCTAACCTACCGAAAACAATACCTCTCCTGCCTACGCAAAACGCAAATAATGCATAATGTGCAAGATGTATGAGTAATACGCCGGTGAATATCCGCCCTAATTCTCTGATATCGAGTATACGCACGCATGTTGACATGGTCCCGGGACTTCGCCTGGGCTGGCTGTGGTCCCGGGACCGAATCCCGGGACTGGAAACCCTAGTTACAATGCCAAAGGCACGACGAGCTAACATAGGTCGTCGAAGACAGTCAGCTGCGCGGGTATCTACTTTACGTGCGAACCGCAATGATGACCAGCTCGCTACGGATAATGAAAATAGTCGTATTAGCATGTTTTAAAATGAAAGAAAAAGAAAATTCGAATATCGGAAAAACGTTTGCTGAACTCGCTAATAGCAGGCAAATAAATGTTCGGGCAGGACAATGTCTGTCGGGTTCGCTACCCCTTAGGGGGTGAAATGGGGTAAATAACCCTAAAAATCCATATGGGTGTCGTTATTGAGGTTTTTTCGGACGTTAATTGCGAAAACGGCATTTATTTATAAGTCCAAAACGATGGACATGACATAAAATTAAAACTTTATAGTGGTTAAACGGGGTTTCAGAGACAAATTATTTTTGGACAGAACAATATTTGCCGGGAGAGGACGGGACGGGAAGCGACGAGACTGGACGAGACGGTAAGAGACAGGGCGGGGCGGGACGGGACTGAACTGGATGGAACAGGACGGGAAGGGATGGGACGGGACGGGAAAAGATGGGATAGGATGGTAGGGGAGGAGATGGAATGGTAGGGTAGGAGATGGAATGGTAGGGGGGGAGACGGGACGGAACGGTACGGGACGGGGATGGGATGGGATAAGATGGGATGGGATGACAAAATAATTAGTCATTATTTAATACACAAATAACAAACCCCGCGCGTACGAAGTTGCGGGTTACAGCTAGAGAATGGCATATATTTGTAAGTCCAAGACAATGCACATGATATAAAATTAAAACTCTATAGTGGTTAAACGGGGTTTCAGAGACAAATTGTTTTTGGGCAGAACAACGCTTGCCGGGCCAGCTAGTTTATTTATAAAAATAACTATATCAAGTGATATATCGTTAGAATCGTTAAAAAATAGCCTTTTTTTATAAAGTCATGGCCGACTATGGTTTCCATTAGAAAAAACACAAGTTTGTGTCATAACTCAAAAATTATAGCTTAAATAAGAAATTTGGTTAGACTGTGTTATTAAGCACATAATTATCTACAACTACAAATCAATAATAAAATCATTTTGCGAAATATCTAGTTAGGCTTGCATTTTTTCCAAACAACAAAAAACTCATTAAATTGAGCTTGTAAAACTGCATTTCTTTCCCTATTGAACCGTCTCTCTATCTCCAATACTTTCCGAGATCCCCATGCTAAACATTCAAAAAAATCACCCTGTATATGTAGCAACTTATCCTGTTAATGTGCTCAACTTGGCCTTTAGCTCTAGGTAATCCTGTAACTACTCTATTGTGTTAAATACCTTCTTCTTTACAATACTTTTGAAATTCGGATGATGTGAACGCTGTCCTTCTATCTAAAATAATTATTATTGTATTTCCAAAACTTCTTTTCTGTGATCCTGACTTATAAATCATTTCCTTCGTAGTTGTTGACTTGATAGGGTACAGCCAAATAAACTTAGTAAGACTACAAAAAATTGATTGTAATTGTTATGGGTCAGTCTGTGTCAAATAACAAACAAAACCTCACCTACTAACTTCGAATTTGACATAGACTGACAATGCACTTCAGTACTGCCAACTGATTCAGGCTATCCAGCGCCTGCTGCAATTGAGTTTTTAAAAAATTACTTTGTATGTGCAAAGAGTTATCATGTCTGGTCTTCTTATTATTAGGATAACATCTTGGTGTATTGTCAGATTTGCTTGGTGCAGTAATTCTTGTCGTATAATGACTTCCATTGATGGTACTTCCTTAGGCACCACATGCATTCTTGTAAAAAAATCGTCGTCGATCTTGATAAGTGTCGCAAAGAATCCAGTAGCATCTATTTTATTTTTTAATAATAATAATAAATTTTATTGCTTAAAAGAATACATAATTGTTTAAAAATAATATATCATAAAATTGTAATCTGAAAACACACAAGATTATAGACCAGTTTCAAATTTATCAACTAGATATGGGAAATAATAATTCCGCAGCAACATGGTTTATTGAAAGGGCGTTCAGTTACATCAAACTTAATGGTTTACTCTGAATTTTTACTTACCTCAATGGACGAGAGAACGTAGGTGGATGCCGTGTACACCGATTTTAGCAAAGCTTTTGATAAAATTGATCACTTTATCTTAATTAAAAAATTGCAACAGATCGGTGTTTGCGGTAACCTTCTGCGTTGGGTAATATTTTATTTAACTAAACGTTCCCAGTTAGTTGTAGCTAAAGGATTCCGTTCTGAACTCTATTCTGCGACATCAGAGGTACCTCAGGGTTCGCATCTAGGTCCTTTATTTTTTAATATTTTTATTAACGATATTAGCAAATGTTTTAAATCAACACAATTTCTCTTATATGCAGATGATTGCAAAATTTATGCGAAAATTCAAAGTTTAAATGACTGCCGGATGTTTCAAGACAATCTCAATTTATTTAATGCCTATTGCTTAGATAATAATTTAACATTAAACATTGAAAAATGTTTTACAATAACATTTACAAGAAACAGACATAAAATAGATTTTGACTATATCATCAATGTTAGGCCATATATATCTCCATATCAACACGGATTTCTGCCAAAACGTTCCACAATGACTAATCTTTTAAGTTTTACTCAAACAGTGACTGAATCAATGAGTAAAGGTGACCAAGTAGATACCATTTATACTGACTTTGCAAAAGCGTTTGATACAGTCCATCACGATACCCTTCTCTATAAACTGCATTTATTTGCTATTTCAAGAAATCTCTTAAAATTATTCACGTCATATCTACGAGAGCGTAAGCAATATGTAGTTTTTCGTGGTTGTTCATCTATAGAATACCATGCATCATCCGGGGTTCCACAAGGATCGAATTTGGGACCGCTACTATTTTTAATCTTAATTAATGACTTGCCGGAATGCATAAAAAACTCAGAATACCAAATTTTTGCTGATGATTTCAAATTATATAAGTCAATAACAGAAGCTGATGATTGTTTAAAACTACAAGAGGACCTAAATCGTGTTGTGACATGGAGCAAACAAAATCACCTACGTCTAAATATTAAAAAATGTAGTTGCATGTCATATACGCGTAAGCCACAATTCATTGTTTATAGTTATGCAATTGAAGGAGAGAACTTAGAAAGGGTGACTACTACAAAGGATTTGGGCATTTGGTTTGATGCAAAATTGACATTTAATCACCATATATTCCAATGTGTTAAAAAGGCTTACCAAATGCTCGGATTTATACTGCGTAATTCAGCAGGATTCAACGAGATATCATCGTTTATTTACTTGTACTATGTGTATGTTAGATGTCACTTAGAATACGGTTCCATTATATGGTCTCCCTACTACAATTATCTTAAAAACGAGATAGAAAAAGTGCAAAAAAAATTGCTAAGATATCTATATTACAAAGAGCATAGAATATACCCGACTACCAGGCCGTACCTTCTATTACTTAGTGATTTCAACTTTCGAACATTAGAAACTAGAAGATGTGTAAGCGATTCTATATGTTTGTATAAAATTGTAAGTTCTCTAATAGATTCACCACAACTGTTGCAGCTCCTTAAATTTAATATACCTTCTTATCAGCATAGGTCAGTTCTAACATTTTTTATTCCTGTTATACGAACCAATTATTTGATCAATTCACCTGTATATAGGATGATGCATTTTATAAATTCTTGTGAATACGTGGATAGTGATGTGGGTCGGGTAAATAGCCAGTGGGTAGGGTATTTATAAATGGGTATTTACCTGGGTATTTACCCCTGCCTCGGGTAAATACCTAAAAACTGGGTATTTATCAAATTTATAATACTTAGAAAGCTAAGCTAACTTTTACTCACATCATAATCTCATCTTAATAAATAAACTACATATAAATGAACTGGAATATTTTATGTAAAATAACAACTTGAATAACATTGAACATTCACCCAGGTA
This sequence comes from Agriotes lineatus, assembly GCA_940337035.1. Lineage (NCBI taxonomy): Eukaryota > Metazoa > Arthropoda > Insecta > Coleoptera > Elateridae > Agriotes > Agriotes lineatus. The sequence continues at coordinate 20,798 of CALNHX010007722.1, read as the reverse complement.
AATTAATCGTTTATCGGGAAAAAACATTGGCTGCCGAAATTTTAGGAAATAAACAGATGTAATAAATTGTGCGTGTTAGAGTTTACAAAAAACATTGTGATGGCTGACTCCGGAGATTGGGATAATTTAAATTGTTTGTACATTATTTTCTGACTTGTTTCCATTTTTGAAAAATGAACATAACATTAACTTGAAAAATAATCCTTATATTTATTAACATTAATATTAATATATACTTCTAGACACATCATGAAACAATGTTAAATAAGGCAAAGAATGTCACAAAATAATATAAACAACGCTGTATACCGATGGGATCATAAGTATGCAACAGCAATGAGATAGCATGAACAAAGGCACATAATACTTGAGTAAGAAAGTGAACTTATTTTAGTAGGCATATTTAGTTGACATATGACATAATTAAAATGAGCGTCAAGTCTACTCAAATATTTGTTTCTATATGCATCTCTTTCTTATTCAATCATTGAATTCTATTTTTTATTCATTTTATCTTATTGCAGGTTGCCTAAAATTGTACAGAACATGGCAATTCCATGAGTTGGAAAAGGTTCATAAGGCCATAAGAGTAACTGAAATAACAAATGCAATAATTACTTTGGTAGTTAGGCAACTAGTAGGTACAATAGCTACTTGTTGCCTAGCTACCAAAGTATTTATTGCATTTTCCATTTCGGTTACCCTTATCGCAAATAGTATTTGACCCTTTTCCAACTCATGGAATTGCCATGTTCTGTATAGTTATGTCCCCATCGTAATTTTGGGCAGGAAATGTTCTCACTTCAGCTATTTCCTTAAACATTTTTATAACATTGGAACAGAGCACCTTCACTTACCAATCAATTATACTGATTAGATTAACTTTATAATATTTGTAAATAATTCTATAAATACCTGCCTAAATACCCATTTTGGGTATTTACCCGGGTAAATACCCCGGGTATTTACCCCTAAAAATAAATACCCGGGTAATTTACATCACTATACGTGGATATATTTTTTATGTCTATAAATCAATTTAAGACACAGATTGTGAAGATCCTTGATGAAACTCAGAGGAGTATACAAGATCAAAATGTATATGGTTGAGTTATATTATGTTAATGAGATGATTGCTTGCTTATTTTCTAATTGTATAATTTATCATTTTTAATTTCTTGTCATTGTCTGCATATGTATCATTGTTGATTGTTGCTTGTTATTGGGCTTCGGCCTGTTAGCGACATATTAAATAAATAAATAAATATTTGTTATTGCAAAAATTAGAAGTAAGAGACCTAGGCGTAACTTTTGATTCCAAAATGATTTTTGACGTTCATTATAATAACATTTTTCCAAAAGCAAGTAAAAGTTTAGGATTTTTAATTAAAAATACCAAACATTTTAAATCTCCAAAAACACTTATAATCCTTTTTTATTCTCTGGTTAGAAGTCATTTAGAATATGCACCTGTTATCTGGTCACCACAATATCAAGTTCATATTAACCGTTTAGGAGTACAAAAAAAATCGCAAATTATTTATTATATAAATTTCCACACTTTAAATTTCATCCAACTCCGCTCGGGAAAAGGAGAAATATATGCGATTTAGTAATTATTTATAAAATAATTATGAATATTACAAACTGTGCTTTGCTATTATTTCTTTTTTCATTCAGAATTCCTGGAAAATCTACCTGAAGCGACCAACTGTTATCAATTCGGTTCAACCACACTAACTCAGCCATGAATTCGCCTGTATCTCGCTTATCACTTTTACTAAATAAATAACTAAAACAGATCTCGACATCTTCTCTCTTAATTTCTTCTTCTTCTTCTGATGGGGCTTGTTTTAAGCTGCACTGAGACCTATTGGTCCATTGTGCTCCCACCTAATTTGTTATGGGTCTCGTTCGAAGAGGCCGGTTTCCAACGCGAAGGAAAGAATCCTACCCATAGGAACGTCCCTTATCGCCTGGGGTATAACCACACTAACTCAGCCATGAATTCACCTGTGTCTCGCTTATCACTTTTACTAAACTCACAAATAACTAAAACAGATCTCGACATCTTCTCTCTTAATTTAGTAAATTATAAAAAAATTATCACAAATAATAATTAAACTGGATACTTTCGATGCAAATAAACATTATACATTATAATTTATTAACTTCTTTTTCTTTTCGTTGAAGAACTTTTTCTTGTTGTTCTGTTTGGCAATCTGGGTACTATTATTATTATTATTATATATATTATGTTAATATTAATATTATGTTTACTTTTGCGTTCACGCTCTCCTTAAATTTAATTATAATTTTTTTAATTCATCTGGGAAATTTGTTATTGGCCCTACTGCTTGTTAATTTCCCGAACCTGTAAATAAATAAATAAATAAATAGATATATGAAAACTAACTACATTTCACCAAAATAAAGCTTTTTTGGAAATAATAAATAAAAAAGTGTTCTATTTCCCATAACAAAAACAAAAATAAAATATGAGTCAGTATCAAATGTTAGTGTGACATTGTTATATTAAATTTAAATTCACTTCACTTTTTTTTTTCAATAAATAAACCTTTCTACATAGCCCTAAGCTGTGCGTAGAATCGGTGTTTTGTAATTTACAGTGAAAATTATTGGCTAGATCAAGTGCAAATACACTTACTATTTTATTAATGTAATATAATTAAAATTAATCAAATGACATGAAATGAAATGCAAACAAAAAAAACGCATAAACATGACCCATATCTGTTCTAGTTACATAAATTAATTATAATTCACATAGAAAAAAAAACATTACTGAATTCTCCTGAGCAGATGTTCTGATATTTCAGGGTGGTTTATGAAATACTTTTTCAATTTTTTTGTAAACATGGAAGGCCTACTTTGTTTTACTTTGCTGGGAATGTTATTATAAATGTTAGGCGCCAAGTAGCTATAAAAGATCTCTGCAAGTATGTTTTGTAAAAGAATGGAACTTTATAAATTTCCAGTTTTGATCAGGAACTGGAGTATTTCTGAAACTGACAAAATTTACTCTTAAAGAAAAATATTTTACACATTGTGGTGCAATATAAACATTTTAAATTTAATAAATGTAGATCTATAAAAAGGGGCGCTGTGTGGGTCAGTGGCAAAACCCTCGCTACACATCTAATGAAAGATTTTTAAAATACAGTCAGCGGATTGAGAGTTGTGTTGTAAGTTCCCCCCCAGATAGAAATCCCATAATTTAGTAAAGGTTCAACTAGAGCTAGGTACATCATTTGCAAGATATGTTTCAGGAAATACATTTCTAACAAAATAAAATCTATACCTAATAAATTGCAATCTTTGCAAAAGTGAACTAACATGGTGTTTCCAAGACAAATTTTCTTCTAATATGATTCCTAAATATTTAATTTAATTTGTTTGTTTAATTTCTGGGCAAGTACAGTTTTCTTCACAAATTAAAAGATGAATGAAATTTTGGATTTTGAGAAAATATTTTCTTATGCTTTAGATGAAAATTAATGTATTTTGTTTTATTAATGTTAATATACAATCTGTTATAACTAAACCATTTATGCAATAGGCTTATATCGCGTACCATGTCACTGTAATTTGTATTACTATCTGGGTTTGCATACACTAGTGCAGTATCGTCCGCAAATGTGAAAATTGTCCCCTTAAATGGGCCTGAGCAAAGATCATTTATCGCAACAAGAAATAAAATGGGACTCGAAACAGAGCCCTGGGGAACACCACGATAGATCGCCTTAAAATTGCTGTACGAGTTTCCTTCTTTTGTACATTGTTCACGGCCTGTTAAAATGAATTTAGCTACTTATGTATATTACCTCTAATTCCCACAGGGTATAGTTTTTCCATAAGTATATCAAATGGTACAGTGTCAAAGGCTTTCTTTGTATCCAGAAAAAAGTCTGTTACACTATTTCCTCGGTCAATAGATGTTATAACTAAAATTGTAAATTTAATGAGAGCTAACTCCGTACTTCTGTTTTGCAGGCACTCATACTGATTTTCAGAAAAATTATTTTGTTTGTCCAAGAATTGCAATAGTCTTTTACACATGATCTTTTCAAAAACCTTTGAAATTATTGATAGCAAAGCCACTGGTCTATAATTTCCGCAAACGCTCGTGTTTCCACGCTTGAAGATTAGAGATACTACTGCTTTCTTTAACTTATTAGGAAAAATACCGCTGCTTACAGATATATTAAGTATGTATGTCAGAACTTCCGTAAATGTGTCAACATTTTTCCCTTAGAGTTTTACAGTCAATACCATCCAATCCACAACTTTTGTTCATTTGAAGGGATTCTATTTCCGATTTGACTTCGGCCTCTTGAAGTGGTATCCATGCAAATGTGCACAAAGAATTTTTAAGGGGAAAACGGTTGAGCATTTTTATATTTATCCTTGTCTAATGACATATTCTAAACAGTGGAGAAATAACTGTTCATAGTTTTGGTAATTTTTGCACTGTTAGTTACTTCCAGTCCATCTTCCTCTATTACCCTTTCTATGCTTTTTTTGTTTGATTTTATATTGGTCGAAACTTTCTTTCATAGTAATTACTTTTAGTAATTGCTAGAAGGTCACTCAATTTCTTTCAATTTCTTCTCACTCAATTTGTGCATTTTATTTCTTGTTTTTATGGATTTAATGAGGCCCGTGGTAATCCAAGGTTTGAGCTTCTGGTATTTAGATATTTGTGTTTCATATGTACAAGAGTTCAGAATTTTTTGTAAAGTCGATAAGAAGTCATCAAAAGCTAGTTCTACATTAGATTTTTCGTAAACTGATTAAAAAATATCACATGAAAGTAGACTGTTCAATTTTTGTCGATCAATAACCCTGGCATTAATGAAAGTGACGTTTTTTTTACAATCGAGTCGAAGTAAAGTGGAAACAAGATAATGGTCAGTTATGTCAGTTTTAATTATAGCAGATCCAAGAACTTCTTTAGTTTTTGATTTGAAAAACAGATGATCTATGCAGGTACCCAAATTCATATTAAAGTTGGGTCTAGTGACAGAATTTATCACTGATTTAAAACCAAATTCTGAACATAAATTTAAATAATTTTGTGTGTTTGCATTATCGTCAAGTAAATCAATATTCAAGTCCCATAAAAATGTCTTCAGTATGGATTAAATTTAGTATATGTAAGTATTCTAAAAACGTAGGTACCGGAAAGTCATGTGATTTGTAGATTCCAACGATATTGATTGTATCAGAACCACAAGAACACTTCACAAGACAACTCTCAGCTGCTTAATGTGCGGGTGCAGTTAACTTTTCAGCTTCAATTGTATCTTTTACATAAATTGCTATAGGTACCACCTGATGTATTAGCTACCCTGCAATTGAAAAAAGCATTGTAATTTTGAATTTGGTAAAGATGAGATTCTGACTCGTATATCCAAATTTCCGATAATATTAGAACATCTGGTTTAGTTTCCAAAAAGTTAAAATAAATAACAAATTCCGAATTTTTCTTCTATACCTGTTTGTGTTAACGTGAGTGGACACATATTCGGTAGATGCATCTTTTCTGATTAGATTGCCTTAGCTTCCTGTAACTACCAAAGCTTTGAATTTCCAATTGTTACAATTTTGATCATCTGGCTTTGTGATATTGTGTTTGTGATGTTCGAAACAGGAGCCATAGCAGGATTGCTTGGTTTTGAAACATGGTTACATTCTGTATCCGTACCTTTATGCCCAAAGTTGCAGCACTAGAAACATCTAGAGGACCTCTTATCTTTTGAGCTACAGTTCTTGAAAGCATGCCCCTTTTCCATCCACAGTTAAAACAACAACGCTCTCTTTCTTTATTCATTTCTACTCTTAATGGTTCGCTGGGCCTCTCAACAATATTTGAATTTTTGAACTTTGCTTGTTGGCTGAGCTGGTATACATTTTTAGCGCTAATTGTCCCATACGTCTTCGTCTTCAACTTTTGTTTGAACTGATTAAATGTATTTGCTCCAAATAATATAACTTTGTTTCTTATATCATCTTGAATTCCACATATTATGGACCTCCTTTCTTATGGGGCTTTGAACTTCTTTGTAGGGCATTGCTCTTTTGGTTGGGCCTCCACCCTGATTAACCTCGTTGCATCTTAAAATCTCGATCGTGTAGGCAACCAGTGACACTTGGCGGAATCGTTTGATTCATCCTGGATGAGCATCCACGATTTGTGTGATTTTTTGAACAATTAGCAACAACGGTATTTTATTATTTTATTATTAACAAAATTGGTTACATATGATTAACACAGTTTAAGAAAGCAACATGAAAAACTAACTTGCCGAACACAATAACAAATACGTCTTTCTTAATGCTTTACTCTGTTCCTTACTTCTAACTCTACTCTCCCTTGTGAAAAGTTACTAGGCTGCACCAAAAGTCACTGTCTTACAGTTATGAACAAAAAATATGGATTAAGTTATCCTATAACTATTCTAATTTGTTTTGTTCGGTTTCAGGTTCATCTTCCAAATGGTGGCTTCAATGTAGTCAAATATGGAGATGCTATAGATGTAAAGGGTATTATATCACTTGTTACTGAACGACTGTCTACAGGGGAAAGATATTTCAAAAACCTCTATGCAATGCGTTTGTACCACCTAACCACTCGAGAGGTAAGTGTGCATTTGCTTTTGTCTTATAAATGTACTTAGGTTACCTATTTGGTCATGTAAAATTGTACATCTGCTTAAAGTAGTGGTATTCATACTGGATAATTAGATTACGGTCAAGGTGTTATTATGTATAAGTATTCCATTTACAATGTTTTCTCCTCCCAGCAGGGTTAGGCTGACATTTTTATTGGTACGCATGCCAAATAACTATACTTGGTGCAGCGAACAAATAGAGTGGTTTATGCAACCCAAATAACATATTACAAAGCTGACTCGATCAGTATTTTAATAATAATTATTAAAGATCAGATATTGCGGTCCTTATAATTAGAACTAATTTCAATTGACATTAAATTATTTTAGAGGTTATGATACAAATAGAAGCTTCGTTCAACTTAAAAAGCATGACATTTGTGCACTTGTAATATGTAGGCATATGGTCTGGCTCTTGCTAAATCTCATTATAGACATTAAAAACTTGTTTTTATTGAATTTATGGTTATAATTTTTGAAGACTTGCCCTGTTGCCAATTAAATTTTCGTCTCCTTCAATAAAATTTTTGGCATTTTGATTTTAAAATTGCAACAATGTCAAAGCAGTTGTAAAAAATTTCATAGTTTTTTCATGTCACAATTTGACTTCTATCACAATTCATGCATGCAACCTAATAACAACATACTGGGAGGAGGAAATATCGTGAATGGATTATAAATAAATGACAGCTTATCTTATTTGTCAAACAAAATTGTTTGTTTGTTAATGGACAAGGTTTAGGCATGCAGAGTACCAGGTACTTTAGACACTGGCTGCTTTGGTCATATGGTCAAAATCCTACTTAGAATTTTGCCGAGACTAAGGAGTTCCAACCCTAGCAAGGGATCTTTTACATGCTACACATCGTAGTAACATGGAACCCACGGCTTTACATTACTTCCAACTGATGGCACTCTGTAGAGGCTTTCATCTGCATTTTTTAATTTTTGAAAACTAGATATTATACCCTGCTAAAAATTTGTTAAATCACAGCCTCCTGCAAGTTCTATAAAAATTAAACCAATCTGCAGGTTGCCTCAAATTTGGAACTTAATTTATTTATTTTTGTACTATAGTAATCTCTTGTAATTTCTTGTGCAATTCAATTCTTAGCATTCTAGTAAGTATTTCACGAAATGTTTACTATTTGTTAGTATAACAAAATACAAAATATATCACTTAAAATTAAACTAACAAAATCAATTGCATGAAATTTTTAAAATACTGCACTGCACGGTGGTGTATTATTGCTATCAAAAATAGTACCGGGATGTTCGTCGACCAGCAGCGCAACCAGTTTTCAAACGGGATGCACTACTTACATAAGTGTTGACACAACAGAACTCAATATTTTATTTACAAAAATTGTATCAACTATAAATATAATATTAGGTTCACATCACATCAAGAGCGTGTGAAAGTATCGTGAGATGATAGTCACCACTTTGATGATTTTCTATTACGACGTTTAGAAAAAAGTTCCTAAACGCGTTCCTTCTCTACAAAAAAGTACCGACGCGTCGTTCCGCTGGCTCCTCCCCTAAATACACTACTGACTCTATTAAAAAGAAAGTTAGAAATTCGAATTGAGTATGACAATATACAGGGTTTGTATAAATTGGAAAAAAGACTACACGTAGCGATATCGGTCATAAAATTCTGAGTTAAAAATCGTAATGCTATAATGTTGGATTGATCTTCGTTAGCCCTCACGAACGGTAGATAAAAAACATATTTTTTTTTAGGTAAAGTACATTTTCTGTTTCAAATACATCAAGGTATAGTCAAGGAAGTTGTTTAAAAAGTAAAATTATGGTTTCATGCAAAATTTAAAAAATATCGACTTATGAAACCGTGTGTACTAGATGAAGTACTTCTGTGGTAACACGGTTTTATAAAAGTCAGCTGATATTTTTGAAATTTTGCAGAGGGCCATAATTTAACATTTTGAACAACTGTCCTTGACGTACTTTGCCACATTTGAAACAGAAAATGTACTTCACCTGAAAAAAACGTGTTTTTTATCCAGTGCTCGTGAGGGATCACGAAAACCAATCCAACATTTTAGTAGTACGATTTTCGACTCAGAATTTTATGACCAACATTGCCACATGTAATTGTTTCATCAATTTATATACACCATGTACTATAAAACACCGGGAGCATTACTTAACAAAATAGCGGGCTGATAGTAGGCCAACCTCCGAGAAGTAGATTCGGGTGAACCTATTTTCGTAGCATAACTAATAAATGAAAAGCTAAAGTGCAATAATAATCCAAAACGGAAAAAGCTAACGATGGAAAATTAGATACGATATTAAAATGATAAGTAACCTAACAACGGAGATGAAAGACGAAATGAAAGATATAAAAGATGAAATACAGCAATCGAGAAGTGAGCAGAAGCTTTTCATGCAAGAGAGAAACAAACTGAAAGAAGACAACAAACATCTTAGGAAAGAGAATGAAAAGATAAAACAGGAAAACGAAAGTATAAAAAGAGAGATGAAGGAATTAAAAAACGATATGGAACGGCTACAGAAAGAAAAGTGAAAAAAGAACGTCATGAGCGGATTAAAAATCGATACATATAATCCAGATATCCTGAAGCGCGCCATGGAGAACTTTGTACAACAGCAAAGGCATCTAAAATTGGAGAGAAAGCATGCCTAATAGAATTAGAAAATGAAACTGATAAAAAAATTATTATGGAGAACAAACCGAAACTAAAGAATATTAAAACTGAGAAAATATACATAAATGATGACCAAACAAAAGACGAAAAAGAAAAACAGCAGAAAATAAGAGCGTTTGGACAAGAAGAGATAGTGAAGGGCAAAACGGTGAAAATCGGGTATAGTAAAGTGATAGTGGAAGGCGTGGAATGGAAATGGGACAAGAATAAAAGAGAACTACAAAAAAACGAAACCGAAGAAACGAAAAAAACTAAAATATTAAAAGGCATCCCCAAAAATAAGGAAGAACCAGACAAAGAACACGGATATGATAAAGGAGCAAACGATAAAAAGAAGAACAAAAAGTAATGGTAACGAATACAAACAAGAAGAAATAGGAAGCTGTTTTAAATTGGGTACATATAATTTACAAGGCGTATATGAAGAAGGAGCAATAATAAGTTTGGTAGAGGAAATGAACAAGTATAACATAGAAATAGCAGCTTTACAAGAAACACATCTGAAATGAAGCAACATTCAAAGGATAGGAAACTATACACTATTCACAAGTGGGAGCAGTAGCAGAAGATTCGGAGTAGGCTTTTTAATAATTAATACAGGGTTCGGCAGAATGACGTATCCATTTTCAAAGTTAATTCATTTCATAATATAATGGGATATAAATTCAAATCAAGTCGCCATGCTTTCGCGATAAATGGAAATTTAAGAAAGTTGTCAAAGTGTTTTGCGAGAAATATCAGTTTAGCTGTGAATATAGAGCATTGGTCAAATATTCAACGTTCTTTTGCGGTTGAAGCTTATTTTAAAAATAACAATTCTGTTGTAACCACCCAGCGTTTATTTCGTCGTTACTTTCAGTTAAATCCACGAGATGCAGTTCCTAGTCGCATAACAATTAAAAAGTGGGTACACAAGTTTCGCACTACTGCCTCATGTGCCAAAGAAAAAGCAAAAGGAACAAACTCGTTCTGTACACATACTTGAAAATGCTGAAAGGGTAAGAGCAGCTTCAAGAGTGCCAGCAGCGAGGTCACTTGACTGATGTAATATTTAAAAAATAAAATTTTCGTGTTTCCTGAAGAACCTTTTGTTTGATTTTTGAATAAAAATTTAGCGATTAACAAAAACGGATACTTTATTCTGCCGGACCTTGTACAGTCGTGTGCAAATAAATCTGGGACAGTGTTTTTTTCACATGCAGATTCAGTTAAGAATTTGAAGAATATTTCCATGGATTTCCTCTTATCAGAGAGAGTTACGGGTTTCAGTACCTGTTAAAGTTTAATGTAACTCTTTCTGATAGCAGGAAATCCATGGAGATATTCTTCAATTCTTAACTGAATCTGCATGTGAAAAAAACACTGTCCCAGATTTATTTGCACACGACTGTACAATAGAGGGCAAAGTGAAACATTTTGACCCAAAATCAGACCGTCTGTGTGCTATAAGAATCAAAGCAAAGCACAACACCCTAACCATAGTAAATCTGCATGCACCAACGGAGGAGAAGGAAGAAGAGGTAAAAGACGCGTTCTTTGAAGAGTTGGAGGCGATGATAGAAAGAATCCCAAAACAAAATATTAAGTTATAGTAGGTAATGCAAATGCAAAAGTGGGAAGAGAAGACATATAAAGAGAAATAACAGGAGGAGAAAGCAAACACAAAGCTAGCAATGAGAATGGGATCAAGCTAATAACATTCGCAATAGAATACAACATGAGAATTATGAACACACATTTTAAACGGAAAGACATATACAAGGGAACATGAAAAATACCGAGAAGGCATGACACAAACCAAATAGATCACATTTTAATAGACCAGGATGCTGCCAAAATGGTGAAGAATGTAAGAACGTTTAGGGGTGCTATGGCAGACTCCGACCACTTTCTTGTCATAGCAAAAATTAAACTGGAATGCACAAGAAAGCAGAAGCAAAAGAGCGAAAGAAAAGCAAAACCTAACATGGAAGATTTTCAAAAAGAAGAAGTAACCCGAAGGTATCAAAAAGAGATTTCCGAATTTTATAATAGAAATAATGAGCAAAAAGGAAAGGAAATAGAGAAAACTGGGAAAAAATGGTAAACATAATAAGAGAAGCAACGGAGAAAAACATATCAAAAATTAAAGGAGGCAAGGAAAAACATTGGATGGATAAGATGTGCAAGACAGAGCTGAGTGAAAAAAACAAATTATGGCAAAAGATGCTACAGACAAAAAGGGAAGATGTTAATAAATACAAAGAACAAAGGAAAAAAGCAAAACAAATATGCAGAACCTGGCAAATAGAATTTTTAGTGAAAAACATAAAAGAAATAGAAGACAAGTACAGGAGAAAGGAGGTTAAGAACTTTTAGAAGGATGTGAAAAATATTAGGAAAGGAAACCAGGAAAGAACAATTATCTACATCAAAGATGAAAACGGAGAGTTAGTAGGAGAACAGCAAGAATTTATGCAAAGATGGAAAAAATACTTTGAAGAATTATTAAACAATGATCAAGAAGAAGAAACTGGAACATTTTATCAAGAGGTAATGGCAAACGAAGACAATATCACAGAACCAACAAGACAAGAAATTGAAAACGGGGGGGAATGCCTAATAGAGGAGGTGTATGAACTTATAAAAGAAATTTGGAAAGCGGAATCAATGCCATATGAATGGAATAAAGCAATAATAGTGCCTATATCCAAAAAAGGGGACAGGACCAAGTGCTGTAACTACAGAGGCATGGCTTTATTAGACACTGTCTACAAAATTCTGGCGACATTGATAAAAAAAGAACTAGAAAAGTATGCAGGGAGCTTACTAGGCGAATACCAGGCGGGGTTCCGACAAAACAGGTCAGACATTTCTACTGAAACAAATACTCAGAGGATGCTACAAATATGAAATTCCAACTCACATGCTATTTATAGACTTCAAATCGGCTTATGCCTCGATAAATAGGGGAAAACTGATAGAAGCTCTAAAGGTACTCAAAATACCAAAAAAATAATTAATCTTGTTCAAATGACGTTAAAGCAAACAACAAGCGCAGTGAAAGTAATTGGATACGTGACGGAAGAGTTTATAGTGAAAAAAGGAGTTCATCAAGGGGACCAGCTCTCTACGGTATTATTCAACCTAATATTGGAGAAAATAATAAGAGAAAGCAGGATAAACAGAGCGGGAACAGTTTTCAACAAAAGTCATCAAAGTCTTGCGTATGCGGACGACATATTACTAATAGCGAGAAGCAGGAAAGAATTAAAAGAAGTAGCAGAAAGACTGATTAGTGCAGCAAAACAAGTGGGTCTACAAATCAATGAAAACAAAAGCAAATACATGGAACTCAAAAATAAACAAAGATCAGATAATAAAAATAACTTACGGATAGACACAAAGTGGAGAAGTAGTATTTGAAGAAGTAGAAGAATATATATACCTAGGGGCCTTCATAGACAATAAGGGTGACGAAGAAACAGAAATTAATCTAAGGATCGGTAAAAGTAATAGAAGCATATATGGTTTGAATACACTGCTTAGATCCAATGACATCTCACGTAAAGTAAAGATACAATTATGCAAAAGCATAATCAGACCAACCTTGATGTACGGCTGCGAGACGTGGATAATGACAATGAAAAACCAGCAAAAACTAGAAAGGTGGGAAAGAAAGATTCTACGAAACGATTTATGGTGGAAGAAAAGTGGACGATATATGGCTAAGACGGCCAAACGCAGAAATTTACGAGCTGTATAACGATGCCTCCATAACCCAAGTGATAAAAGCCCGAAGACTGCAGTGGCTTGGGCACATGGAGAGGATGGATAATAACAACTGTAAAAAACATTGGCTGGAAAATACCGGAAGGGAAAAGGAAGAAGGGTAGACCAAGGAAGACATGGAGAGAAGCGGTCTGGGAAGACCTGCAGGAAAAAGGTGTCAGAAACTGGAAAGAGATTCCAAGAGACAGGAAGAGGTGGAAGATCTTCACACAGCAATGGGCCCAGAAGGCCTGTAAACGCTTGTATACATACTATAAAACAATATAACTTTAAATGCAAATACTTCAAAATAATCATCTGTAATGTTTATTTTTACTATTATAACTTTACATCATCTCAAACAGAAATTATCAAAATTCACAAAGATATTTAAAAAAAAATTAAATCATATTCAACTTCTCTATTATTTTTTTCCAGCAATTAAGGAAGTTTATCTAGATGCTTTTTTTAAAGCTCCTGTGAATTTTGAAAATATAGGTATATTATTCTAAATAAAAATGATGGATGATTTTAACTTAATGTACCTAATTTTTTTTAATATTAATGAAATTTTATAGTTTGGTTGTGAATTATTTACAATTGTAAAATATTTGCAACTCAGTAGTTTTGTTCGTCATAAACATAAACTATTAAGGCCTCTTTTCTCTAGACTTTTTTTTTACATTTCTGATGTACATGGTGTACATTTCATGTAGAGCTGTTCCGAATACACAGAAAAAGTACTTCAGTACGAGTAAAAATTTTATACATAAAATGTAATGAAGTAGCGAGTACGAGTACACAACGATACGTTCTCGAATACCTATCTATACAATTACAGAGTATCGAGTACAGAAGAATAGAATAGCTAAAGCAATGATAAAAACAAAACAAAATTTGTTAAAGTACAGTTACGGACACCTCAAAGTGCACGGTTTTTTGCGATTTTTCGGCTTATTAAATGGGGGTTTCTCAGTGGCGTTGCTCGTGATTATAAGAATAGGTACTACTTTTTTAATGTTTGTATTTTAGCAAAGTTTCACAAGTGAACAAACTATAGTAATAATATGTAAGTATTTAATAAATATGTATCAGTATTCAATTGCTGCTACGCTTTGCAGTTTGTTTCGCATAGAGTTGACCAATGTTTTCATATTGTATCCTTCTCTCAGTTCCTTCCAAGCATTTCTTCTTCTTTCCCATAATTAATCGGTTTCGTTTGGTGCAAAATCCCAGGTATAAATTTTTGTAGTTAAATAGCCCCAAACATTTTCGATGGGATTCAAGTCCGGACTTCTTGCAGGCCATGGTAATAAATTGATATTATTCGCATCAAACCATCAATGAACAACCCCTGCTGTATGCACAGGACAGTTATCCTGTGAAAATAATGTTATCAATTACGTTAACATAAACAAAATTAATTAATTAGGTAATATATTGCCTGTTGAAAAGTAAATTGATTAGGAAAGACCTCTCTTACAGATGGCAGCATCGCATTTTGCAAAATGTTGCGATCATTTTCAGCATTCAGTCGACCATTAATTCTATATCATGCCCAAGATCCGTGAGCATTGATCCATCCCCATACGTTTACAGAGAATCATTCACTACTCCTTAAGAGTTGAACATAATATTGCTCCTCAAATCTTGAATTTGGTGGTCTACACACCCTTAATCGTCAATTGGTAAATTATTGAAATACCCTTTCACCTGAGAAAACAGTCGTGTTCCAAAAGCCGTCGATCTCATTCAAATAGTCAGTTGCAAATTGTACTCTTCATTTTTTGTTCTCTGGTGCTAAAAAAACTTTTCTTGCAGAAGCCTTTGCTGCCAACGATTTTTAATTTTGAAAGTGCAGCTCTTGCTCACATGCAAATCTGTTGCGACTCGACTCAGCGACCAGTTCTCTTCCAGTTTTGTAATAAATAGCTCGCATTTTCTCTGCTTCTGACAAATGTCTGGGAATTTTCCGAGTTTCAGTTCTATGACAGTTGATGACAAACGTAAACGTCAAAAACTCGACGTCTATGATTAGAATATCGTATTACAAGCTAAAAATCTGCCGTGCACTTTGAGTTGGCCGCAACGGTACTATTAGTCCAGTCATTAAATAAAAAAAACATTTTCTAGAAATGCCATCTTGGAAAAATGCCAGGCAAATTTTTTTTTGGAATATTTACTTATCAACGACGTCATTTACCTACAACTTTTGTTTGAAATATTTTTCTCTAAGTAAAATGAATCCTGAGCTGCAGCAGCGTAAGGTGAAGCTCAGACGAAATACGAGCAGCGTTCAAATATAAATTATAATTTAATATTTATTCAAAAACAAACACAAGGACTCTAATATATATCATGTCATTTTTCTACTGTTTCCCTTCATTTGAATAAACTCATGCCATCTTTTTAGAAGTTTCTGTATTCTACTAGACAAATATTCGTTTGGCTGCCGACACACCATTTTCGATAACTTCTTCATTACAAAGATGTATTTTTCTCCTAGAAACTCTTTTAACGATCCATACCGCTAAAATCTGATGCAGCAAGGTCCGAAGTGTATGATAAATGGGGTAGCATGGTCCATTTAAATTTTTGAATCGTGGTGAATAGCGAAATGAAGTCGAGCATTACCTGTAAGACACAGACAGAGAACTCGTGTTTTTTTTTCAAGTTACCCTTCCTGATATTTTATGCAGAAGGAATATCCTTCACTGTAATTCGACGATTGTTTCAAATAAGTGCATTTTACTCTGTCAGCATTCTCTTCTGTTGTCGATGTTTTTGGACGGCGAGAATGCGGTTCATTCTCCACACGTTTGCGGCCATCTTTAAACGCTTTACTCCTTTTATAAACGCTTATGTCTGATAGTGACTGCGCACCAAACTGTCTTTTAACTCTTACACAAATTTCTGATGGTTTGCGACCTTCTTTGGTAAGAAATTCACTAATAGTGCGTTGTTCAACGCTTGAATGCACTTCCACTTCACTCATGCTTGCCAATTGAACGAAAATGAATTGTGACAACTTAACGACTGAATGAAGTTAGAACTTGTTCCAGAGCATTAATTAATGTATACAACTTCTGCGCATGTCTCTGTTTTTTTGCGTGCAATTAAAATTATAATTCATATTTGAACGCTCCTCGTATTTTCTGTTTTCAACAATTTTTCGATCATTATTGATTGAAATTACGTTTTCCTTATGACCAATTATCGTTTTTCAGTCGTTTCCATACTATCACAAGATTTGGGAGCTTAGGTAGTTATATAGAGAGGGCCCCATTTCTAACTGCTGAATTCTTACAAATCGCCTATCTTCTATTACTGAACATCTGGTCTTTGTGCGTTTTGCCATTGAAAAGTCTGTTTAAACCAATAAAAATCTTCCAACACTTCACTTTGCAGTGTTGTAGTTCAGAACCTATTTGACTAAGAGAAAGAATTTTCAAACAAAAATTGTTGGTATGAATTATAATAGGTATTTTGGTCGTATGATTCCCGAAGAACCGGTTTTGCTCGTAATTTTTCCAAGATGTCGTCGCAAGCAACGCAACCCCCTCTCAAATTGCAATATTTGAAATTTTCATTAGAGCATCGTGTTTTAAAACGCAAAAAATTAGAACTGCGGAATTTAATGTTTCTAAAATACCTAAGGACTGGACTATATTTTATTGGCTTTCAAAATAACAAGAATTTCATAATTTTCACCTATGAGGGCATGGCGACATGGTCTCTTTACCAGCATCACAAATGAAAATAATCATTTTTGCTCTATTGCGGTTAGTGGTTGAACGCCTGTCAGTCACCTGTCTAAACTCGCATAAAAATTTATTTATTGCCTAGTGCAGCGTAATTGAGTACCTGAAAATGTGTTTCAGTACCTAAAAATGTATTCAAGTACACGTAAATGTATTCGAGTACATTTTTGTGATTTGAAATGTGTCAAATACAAGTACAAGTACATTTTTAAAATGTACTCCTGGACTGAGTACCGAGTACACGGAAAGTACTCAGAGTACAGTGACTGAGTACTTGTACTCGAGTACTGCACAGCTCTGATTTCATGCAATTGATACATTTGATCTCTTGTTTTAGGTTAATCAAATTCTAGTCAATATTTATAATAAAAATACATTGTTCTTTACAGATTCACTGGTTGCATCAAGACACAACTATGTACCAAGTACAAGAAAAGTATTTTAAGAAACATCCTGCATCTGAGTGGCGATATGAATTACGGATACGATACTTGCCTGAAGATCTGCGTGAATTATATGAAAAGGATAAAGTAACTTTCTTTTTTTACTACGATCAGGTTAGCAAAAGTTGCAGCATTGAATGTAACTCTGTCTATTTTTATTTTATATTTTTTACAATTTTAATATTTTCTGCTACAGTCAGACCTCGCTTAATGGTACTCTGTTCAGCATTGTTTCTTTATAATACACTTTTTTCAATGCTTAAGCAGACAAAGTGTACAAACTGTAATTTTAATTTTTTACCATGTTTGTATATTTGAATTTTCACACAAAATGTATGAAAAAAGAGGGAAGCAACGCAAATTTTTAAAAAAATCGAATTACATTGCATAAAATTGTAATAATAGTTCAATTTATATTAGTATTTTACCTAATTGTATTTATTTAATGTTCAAATCACCCTGTTTAGCACAGCTTCATTCAGTACTCGAAATTCTAGCAACATATTCTGTGCATAACCCGAGGTCTTATTGTACTTTGTAAAGGAAAATTGTATATGTATACAAATATTATTTTTAGGTACGAAATGATTACCTCAATGCAAATCATATCAACGTAGATCAAGATGCAGCAGTGCAACTGTGCTGCCTAGAAATACGATATTTTTTTAAAGATATGCCTCAAGTAGCTTTAGATAAAAAGTCAAACTTTGAATACCTCGAGCGAGAGGTGGGCATGCATAAGTTTTTGCCACGGACAGTCCTAGATACAATGAAAGCAAAGACCCTGAGGAAGAGCATTCAAACGCATTTCAAGAAGTTTAGCCAGCTTAGTGAAGTAGAGTGCATGTTTAAGTTCTTCGACATACTGAAAATGTATTACAAGTTCGATCAAGAGAGGTTCCGAGTGGATTTGGGCAGCAGTTGGGCCGTCTCTGTGGAGCTGGTGATCGGACCGGACATAGGTATTTCTCACACAGCCGTCCAGGATTCAAAGACTTCGAAAATAGCAGACTTTGAACAGATTCAAGCCATAAATATGCTAGTCAGTGATTGTGATGAACATAATAAGGCAACGTTGCAGTTGCGAGTGGCAGGCGCCCAAGAAATTCTATTTATTATTTGTCCTAATCTGGACGTCGCCGAAAGCCTGGCAGATCTAATCGATGGCTACTGTAGGTTACATTCCGGGAGGCAGAATTCAATTTGGAATAGAAAAGGTATTTTGCATTTTTAACCGCCTTACTTTGATTGGCAGTATGTCTAGTTAGAATCTTTGGTTGTTAATGATATCAGCTAAAATTGTAGTGTAAAGTTAGATATTTAGTGCTGGTATATTTTTTCAGTATGTGTTAAATTTAGAATGTTGTTTGTTTATTTACAAGCTACTGTTTGGAAACAATTTCCTTGTCCATGTAAAGGTTAGTATGATATAGTATTAAAATATGACTTTATGTAACACTTTGGCAGCCAAGAAATTCTCATTAACCAGTGATAGAGCTCACCAAAATGAACAACTTTTCTATTTATCGTTTTTCATTTGATCGCATTTTTTCTCAATCATTTATCTTCTCTAAATTTGACGAGCCGCTTGGTAAGCAAATCTAAGTTAAAGGTGAACGAGGTGAATGACACAAGTATATTAAAATTGCAAAGTTCTTGCACAAAAAAAAATGCAGTCAATAACTTACCTACCTCAACTGATAAAATACGTTGGTGACCAGATGTGAACTAAAGGTTGTATCAGTACCTATGCAGTTTGTGTTGGTTTGCATATCAAAGAAATGTTTTTTGTGTTTTGAGTTATTAAATTAAAATATTATTCCATAGGCAGGTATGCATTTTTAGAGTAAAATTGTTTTGAATTTTAACTTAGTTTTGAGGGCATTTCGAAAAAATGATAAATGGAGAAGTTGTTCAGTTTAGCGAGTTCTATTACGGGTTAAAATATTTGCATTCATTTCCATAACACCCTGTATATTTATGTCTGTAAGTACTCAAAATCAGTGAAAAGAAGAAAATTGTTGAACACTTGCCTACAAGGAAGAATGGACGAATTAAAGTTGTTGGTGGTATAATTGGCAGTCAAAGTGTTAGCTTTAATTTAATTTAAAAATATATTTAGATTTGTCTCATAAAACAATTAGATACTTTTTTAATCAAAATACGTTTTGTAATTGTTGGCTAAACATCTCTTAATAAAGAACTCCGTAGTTGCCTGCATTGTAAATGATATACGC
This sequence comes from Agriotes lineatus, assembly GCA_940337035.1. Classification (NCBI taxonomy): domain Eukaryota; kingdom Metazoa; phylum Arthropoda; class Insecta; order Coleoptera; family Elateridae; genus Agriotes; species Agriotes lineatus. The sequence goes on along the minus strand of CALNHX010007722.1, from coordinate 1,216 downwards.
TATACTATATTGAACGAACAAATTAAGTAAATGCCCCTCTCACAAATGAGCGCTTAATTTGAATAGAGCATTATCGGTTGTATCCAGCTCAATTTTATTTGAAATAAACAGTTTTTAAATTTTCTGCATTTGTTCGTTAAATGTAGTATAGTTAATTATGGACACTATAAATGTGTTCAATTTTGCGTTAATTCAAAACTCAAAAAGTTAATTATGAAATTCTGTGGGTCACACACGTCCAATGATAATTTAGTTAGAAGTTAATACCTTTCTTACTTATTGAACATGTTAAATATCGAATTAAAACATCATAAATATAATATAAGACAGAAGTGTTAATTTAGGATACCAGAAAAGCATTGTTTTTGACAACATAATCAAAGAGTACCTATTATGTAGTAAGTATCCAGCATTAATGCCACTAGTGGTATTTTTTCTGGACACTTTTTACACATTCGTTCAATTTTGCATTTATTTCCTGCTGAAAAAGTTAATTCTGAAATTCTTTGGGTCGCCCACATCCAATATTTTTATGGAGGCAAATCCACATTGTGACTTTTTTTTATTGTGCCCATGGAACTACAAGCAGAGGCGATAGAGCAGGAATTAAACAGAAAGAGGTTTTTTGAGCTTGGTATAATACTTCTGGTGTTTTTTATGAAAAGTTCATGATCTACCAGATCTTGCATCTTCCTTTTTTTTAACCTTAAATAGTCTGAGCCTGCGACAAAAATAGTTACGTCATTTAATTAAAAAAATATTTCATCTTATTATACTATCTTAACGTCGCTGATAATTAATTCGGAAGTATGCCTTGTTTTAGGTGATGGAAAGAAGTAGAAATGTATCTATTTCTTATGTTCCTTCGGAAAAGTACGTTTAGTTAGGTGAAATTGACCTGACAAACAGTCACGTATCCTTTTTAAATTAGGTTATAATTTTTGATCTTTGACAAACATTTTTAGCTATACGTGTATTTGTCAAATGTCAAAAATTATAACCTAATTTTAAGAAGTACACCTGAAGTTTGTTAGGTCAGTTTCACATAACTAAACATGACCTACTGGGGATACTTTTTCCAAGGACCATAAGAAAATGAAATACCGGGAGATCGAATAAATCTGTAATAAGAGTCGCCTGTGATACGTGTTATATGTTCGACAGTTCTGAAGTTTATTGTTGGTGGCACCATTGATTAATTACACTTAAGATAACT
>CALNHX010007721.1:0-70130 GCA_940337035.1 Agriotes lineatus | reverse complement strand
AAGGTCACCCCAAAGGTCACCCAAAGGTCACCAAAGGTCACCAAAGGTCACCAAAGGTCACCAAAGGTCACCAAAGGTCATCCCAAAGGTCACCAAAGGTCACCCCAAAGGTCACCAAAGGTCACCAAAGGTCACCAAAGGTCACCAAAGGTCACCAAAGGTCACCAAAGGTCACCCAAAGGTCACCAAACGTCACCCCAAAGGTCACCAAAGGTCACCCAAAGGTCACCAAAGGTCACCAAAGGTCACCAAAGGTCACCCCAAAGGTCACCAAAGGTCACCAAAGGTCACCAAAGGTCACCAAAGGTCACCAAAGGTCATCCCAAAGGTCACCAAAGGTCACCCCAAAGGTCACCAAAGGTCACCAAAGGTCACCAAAGGTCACCAAAGGTCACCAAAGGTCACCCCAAAGGTCACCAAAGGTCACCCCAAAGGTCACCAAAGGTCACCCCAAAGGTCACCAAAGGTCACCAAAGGTCACCAAAGGTCACCCCAAAGGTCACCAAAGGTCACCAAAGGTCACCAAAGGTCACCAAAGGTCACCAAAGGTCATCCCAAAGGTCACTAAAGGTCACCCCAAAGGTCACCAAAGGTCACCAAAGGTCACCAAAGGTCACCAAAGGTCACCCCAAAGGTCACCCCAAAGGTCACCAATGGTCACCAAAGGTCACCAAAGGTCACCCCAAAGGTCACCAAAGGTCACCCCAAAGGTCACCAAAGGTCACCCCAAAGGTCACCCCAAAGGTCACCAAAGGTCACCCCAAAGGTCACCAAAGGTCACCCCAAAGGTCACCAAAGGTCACCAAAGGTCACCCCAAAGGTCACCAAAGGTCACCCCAAAGGTCACCAAAGGTCACCAAAGGTCACCAAAGGTCACTAAAGGTCACCAAAGGTCATCCCAAAGGTCACCAAAGGTCACCCCAAAGGTCACCAAAGGTCACCAAAGGTCACCAAAGGTCACCAAAGGTCACCAAAGGTCACCCCAAAGGTCACCAAAGGTCACCCCAAAGGTCACCAAAGGTCACCCCAAAGGTCACCAAAGGTCACCAAAGGTCACCAAAGGTCACCCCAAAGGTCACCAAAGGTCACCAAAGGTCACCAAAGGTCACCAAGGTCACCAAAGGTCATCCCAAAGGTCACCAAAGGTCACCCCAAAGGTCACCAAAGGTCACCAAAGGTCACCAAAGGTCACCAAAGGTCACCAAAGGTCACCCCAAAGGTCACCCCAAAGGTCACCAAAGGTCACCCCAAAGGTCACCAAAGGTCACCAAAGGTCACCCCAAAGGTCACCAAAGGTCACCCCAAAGGTCACCAAAGGTCACCCCAAAGGTCACCAAAGGTCACCAAAGGTCACCAAAGGTCACCAAAGGTCACCAAAGGTCATCCCAAAGGTCACCAAAGGTCACCCCAAAGGTCACCAAAGGTCACCAAAGGTCACCAAAGGTCACCAAAGGTCACCAAAGGTCACCAAAGGTCACCAAAGGTCACCCCAAAGGTCACCCCAAAGGTCACCAAAGGTCACCAAAGGTCACCCCAAAGGTCACCAAAGGTCACCCCAAAGGTCACCAAAGGTCACCAAAGGTCACCAAAGGTCACCAAAGGTCACCAAAGGTCATCCCAAAGGTCACCAAAGGTCACCCCAAAGGTCACCAAAGGTCACCAAAGGTCACCAAAGGTCACCAAAGGTCACCAAAGGTCACCAAAGGTCACCCCAAAGGTCACCAAACGTCACCCCAAAGGTCACCAAAGGTCACCCCAAAGGTCACCAAAGGTCACCAAAGGTCACCAAAGGTCACCCCAAAGGTCACCAAAGGTCACCAAAGGTCACCAAAGGTCACCAAAGGTCACCAAAGGTCATCCCAAAGGTCACCAAAGGTCACCCCAAAGGTCACCAAAGGTCACCAAAGGTCACCAAAGGTCACCAAAGGTCACCAAAGGTCACCCCAAAGGTCACCAAAGGTCACCCCAAAGGTCACCAAAGGTCACCCCAAAGGTCACCAAAGGTCACCAAAGGTCACCAAAGGTCACCCCAAAGGTCACCAAAGGTCACCAAAGGTCACCAAAGGTCACCAAAGGTCACCAAAGGTCATCCCAAAGGTCACCAAAAGTCACCCCAAAGGTCACCAAAGGTCACCAAAGGTCACCAAAGGTCACCAAAGGTCACCAAAGGTCACCCCAAAGGTCACCAAAGGTCACCCTAAAGGTCACCAAAAGTCACCCCAAAGGTCACCAAAGGTCACCAAAGGTCACCCCAAAGGTCACCAAAGGTCACCCCAAAGGTCACCAAAGGTCACCAAAGGTCACCAAAGGTCAGCAAAGGTCACCAAAGGTCACCACAGGTCACCAAAGGTCACCCCAAAGGTCACCAAAGGTCACCAAAGGTCACCAAAGGTCACCCCAAAGGTCACCAAAGGTCACCAAAGGTCACCCCAAAGGTCACTAAAGGTCACCCCAAAGGTCACCAAAGGTCACCAAAGGTCACCAAAGGTCACCAAAGGTCACCCCAAAGGTCACCAAAGGTCACCCCAAAGGTCACCAATGGTCACCAAAGGTCACCAAAGGTCACCAAAGGTCACCAAAGGTCACCCCAAAGGTCACCAAAGGTCATCCCAAAAGGTCACCAAAGGTCACCAAAGGTCACCCCAAGGGTCACTAAAGGTCACCCCAAAGGTCACCAAAGGTCACCAAAGGTCACCAAAGGTCACCAAAGGTCACCCCAAAGGTCACCAAGGTCACCCCAAAGGTCACCAAAGGTCACCAAAGGTCACCAAAGGTCACCAATGGTCACCAAAGGTCACCAAAGGTCACCCCAAAGGTCACCAAAGGTCACCCCAAAGGTCACCAAAGGTCACCCCAAAGGTCACCAAAGGTCACCAAAGGTCACCCCAAAGGTCACCAAAGGTCACCCCAAAGGTCACCAAAGGTCACCAAAGGTCACCAAAGGTCACCAAAGGTCATCCCAAAGGTCACCAAAGGTCACCCCAAAGGTCACCAAAGGTCACCAAAGGTCACCAAAAGTCACCAAAGGTCACCAAAGGTCACCCCAAAGGTCACCAAAGGTCACCCCAAAGGTCACCAAAGGTCACCCCAAAGGTCACCCCAAAGGTCACCAAAGGTCACCAAAGGTCACCAAAGGTCACCCCAAAGGTCACCAAAGGTCACCAAAGGTCACCAAAGGTCACCAACGGTCACCAAAGGTCATCCCAAAGGTCACCAAAGGTCACCCCAAAGGTCACCAAAGGTCACCAAAGGTCACCAAAGGTCACCAAAGGTCACCCCAAAGGTCACCAAAGGTCACCCCAAAGGTCACCAAAGGTCACCCCAAAGGTCACCAAAGGTCACCAAAGGTCACCCCAAAGGTCACCAAAGGTCACCCCAAAGGTCACCAAAGGTCACCAAAGGTCACCAAAGGTCAGCAAAGGTCACCAAAGGTCACCACAGGTCACCAAAGGTCACCCCAAAGGTCACCAAAGGTCACCAAAGGTCACCAAAGGTCACCAAAGGTCACCCCAAAGGTCACCAAAGGTCACCAAAGGACACCCCAAAGGTCACTAAAGGTCACCCCAAAGGTCACCAAAGGTCACCAAAGGTCACCAAAGGTCACCAAAGGTCACCCCAAAGGTCACCACAGGTCACCCCAAAGGTCACCCCAAAGGTCACCAAAAGTTTACAAAGGTCACCAAAAGTCACCCCAAAGGTCACCAAAGATCACCCCAAAGGTCACCAAAGGTCACCAAAGGTCACCCCAAAGGTCACCAAAGGTCACCCCAAACGTCACCAAAGGTCACCAAAGGTCACCCCAAAGGTCAACACAGGTCACCCCAAAGGTCACCCCAAAGGTCACCAAAAGTTACCAAAGGTCACCAAAAGTCACCCCAAAGGTCACCAAAGATCACCCCAAAGGTCACCAAAGGTCACCCCAAACGTCACCAAAGGTCACCCCAAAGGTCACCAAAGGTCACCAAAGGTCACCAAAGGTCACCCCAAAGGTCACCAAAGGTCACCAAAGGTCACCAAAGGTCACCCCAAAGGTCACCAAAGGTCACCAAAGGTCACCAAAGGTCACCAAAGGTCATCCCAAAGGTCACCAAAGGTCACCCCAAAGGTCACCAAAGGTCACCAAAGGTCACCAAAGGTCACCAAAGGTCACCAAAGGTCACCCCAAAGGTCACCAAAGGTCACCCCAAAGGTCACCAAAGGTCACCCCAAAGGTCACCAAAGGTCACCAAAGGTCACCCCAAAGGTCACCAAAGGTCACCCCAAAGGTCACCAAAGGTCACCAAAGGTCACCAAAGGTCACCAAAGGTCACCAAAGGTCACCAAAGGTCACCCCAAAGGTCACCAAAGGTCACCCCAAAGGTCACCAAAGGTCACCCCAAAGGTCACCAAAGGTCACCAAAGGTCACCCCAAAGGTCACCAAAGGTCACCCCAAAGGTCACCAAAGGTCACCAAAGGTCACCAAAGGTCACCAAAGGTCATCCCAAAGGTCACCAAAGGTCACCCCAAAGGTCACCAAAGGTCAGCAAAGGTCACCAAAGGTCACCAAAGGTCACCAAAGGTCACCCCAAAGGTCACCAAAGGTCACCCCAAAGGTCACCAAAGGTCACCAAAGGTCACCCCAAAGGTCACCAAAGGTCACCAAAGGTCACCAAAGGTCACCCCAAAGGTCACCAAAGGTCACCAAAGGTCACCAAAGGTCACCTAAAGGTCACCAAAGGTCACCAAAGGTCACCAAAGGTCACCAAAGGTCACCAAAGGTCACCAAAGGTCATCCCAAAGGTCACCAAAGTTCACCCCAAAGGTCACCAAAGGTCACCAAAGGTCACCCCAAAGGTCACCAAAGGTCACCAAAGGTCACCATAGGTCATCCCAAAGGTCACCAAAGTTCACCCCAAAGGTCACCAAAGGTCACCAAAGGTCACCCCAAAGGTCACCAAAGGTCACCAAAGGTCACCCCAAAGGTCACCAAAGGTCACCAAAGGTCACCAAAGGTCACCCCAAAGGTCACCAAAGGTCACCAAAGGTCACCAAAGGTCACCTAAAGGTCACCAAAGGTCACCAAAGGTCACCAAAGGTCACCAAAGGTCACCAAAGGTCACCAAAGGTCATCCCAAAGGTCACCAAAGTTCACCCCAAAGGTCACCAAAGGTCACCAAAGGTCACCCCAAAGGTCACCAAAGGTCACCAAAGGTCACCATAGGTCATCCCAAAGGTCACCAAAGTTCACCCCAAAGGTCACCAAAGGTCACCAAAGGTCACCCCAAAGGTCACCAAAGGTCACCCCAAAGGTCACCAAAGGTCACCCCAAAGGTCACCAAAGGTCACCAAAGGTCACCCAAAGGTCACCAAAGGTCACCCCAAAGGTCACCGAAGGTCACCCCAAAGGTCACCAAAGGTCACCAAAGGTCACCAAAGGTCACCAAAGGTCACCCCAAAGGTCACCAAGGTCACCAAAGGTCACCCCAAATGTCACTAAAGGTCACCCCAAAGGTCACCAAAGGTCACCAAAGGTCACCAAAGGTCACCAAATGTCACCAAAGGTCACCCCAAAGGTCACCAAAGGTCACCCCAAAGGTCACCAATGGTCACCAAAGGTCACCAAAGGTCACCCCAAAGGTCACCAAAGGTCACCCCAAAGGTCACCAAAGGTCACCAAAGGTCACCCCAAAGGTCACCAAAGGTCACCAAAGGTCACCCCAAAGGTCACCAAAGGTCACCCCAAAGGTCACCAAAGGTCACCAAAGGTCACCAAAGGTCACCGAAGGTCACCAAAGGTCACCAAAGGTCACCCCAAAGGTCACCAAAGGTCACCCCAAAGGTCACCAAAGGTCACCCCAAAGGTCACCAAAGGTTACCAAAGGTCAGCAAAGGTCACCCCAAAGGTCACCAAAGGTCACCAAAGGTCACCCCAAAGGTCACCAAAGGTCACCAAAGGTCACCAAAGGTCACCGAAGGTCACCAAAGGTCACCAAAGGTCACCCCAAAGGTCACCAAAGGTCACCCCAAAGGTCACCAAAGGTTACCAAAGGTCAGCAAAGGTCACCCCAAAGGTCACCAAAGGTCACCAAAGGTCACCCCAAAGGTCACCAAGGTCACCAAGGTCACCAAAGGTCACCCCAAAGGTCACCAAATGTCACCAAAGGTCACCAAAGGTCACCTAAAGGTCACCAAAGGTCACCAAAGGTCACCAAAGGTCACCAAAGGTCACCAAAGGTCACCAAAGGTCATCCCAAAGGTCACCAAAGTTCACCCCAAAGGTCACCAAAGGTCACCAAAGGTCACCCCAAAGGTCACCAAAGGTCACCCCAAAGGTCACCAAAGGTCACCCCAAAGGTCACCAAAGGTCACCAAAGGTCACCAAAGGTCACCAAAGGTCACCAAAGGTCATCCCAAGGGTCACCAAAGGTCACCCCAAAGGTCACCAAAGGTCACCAAAGGTCACCAAAGGTCATCCCAAAGGTCACCCCAAAGGTCACCAAAGGTCACCAAAGGTCACCCCAAAGGTCACCAAAGGTCACCAAAGGTCACCCCAAAGGTCACCAAAGGTCACCCCAAAGGTCACCAAAGGTCACCCAAAGGTCACCAAAGGTCACCAAAGGTCACCCCAAAGGTCACCAAAGGTCACCCCAAAGGTCACCAAAGGTCACCAAAGGTCACCAAAGGTCACCAAAGGTCACCAAAGGTCACCAAAGGTCACCAAAGGTCACCAAAGGTCACCAAAGGTCACCCCAAAGGTCACCCCAAAGGTCACCAAAGGTCACCAAAGGTCACCCCAAAGGTCACCAAAGGTCACCCCAAAGGTCACCAAAGGTCACCAAAGGTCACCAAAGGTCACCAAAGGTCACCAAAGGTCATCCCAAAGGTCACCAAAGGTCACCCCAAAGGTCACCAAAGGTCACCAAAGGTCACCAAAGGTCACCAAAGGTCACCAAAGGTCACCAAAGGTCACCCCAAAGGTCACCAAACGTCACCCCAAAGGTCACCAAAGGTCACCCCAAAGGTCACCAAAGGTCACCAAAGGTCACCAAAGGTCACCCCAAAGGTCACCAAAGGTCACCAAAGGTCACCAAAGGTCACCAAAGGTCACCAAGGTCATCCCAAAGGTCACCAAAGGTCACCCCAAAGGTCACCAAAGGTCACCAAAGGTCACCAAAGGTCACCAAAGGTCACCAAAGGTCACCCCAAAGGTCACCAAAGGTCACCCCAAAGGTCACCAAAGGTCACCCCAAAGGTCACCAAAGGTCACCAAAGGTCACCAAAGGTCACCCCAAAGGTCACCAAAGGTCACCAAAGGTCACCAAAGGTCACCAAAGGTCACCAAAGGTCATCCCAAAGGTCACCAAAAGTCACCCCAAAGGTCACCAAAGGTCACCAAAGGTCACCAAAGGTCACCAAAGGTCACCAAAGGTCACCCCAAAGGTCACCAAAGGTCACCCTAAAGGTCACCAAAAGTCACCCCAAGGTCACCAAAGGTCACCAAAGGTCACCCAAAGGTCACCAAAGGTCACCCCAAAGGTCACCAAAGGTCACCAAAGGTCACCAAAGGTCAGCAAAGGTCACCAAAGGTCACCACAGGTCACCAAAGGTCACCCCAAAGGTCACCAAAGGTCACCAAAGGTCACCAAAGGTCACCCCAAAGGTCACCAAAGGTCACCAAAGGTCACCCCAAAGGTCACTAAAGGTCACCCCAAAGGTCACCAAAGGTCACCAAAGGTCACCAAAGGTCACCAAAGGTCACCCCAAAGGTCACCAAAGGTCACCCCAAAGGTCACCAATGGTCACCAAAGGTCACCAAAGGTCACCAAAGGTCACCAAAGGTCACCCCAAAGGTCACCAAAGGTCATCCCAAAAGGTCACCAAAGGTCACCAAAGGTCACCCCAAGGGTCACTAAAGGTCACCCCAAAGGTCACCAAAGGTCACCAAAGGTCACCAAAGGTCACCAAAGGTCACCCCAAAGGTCACCAAAGGTCACCCCAAAGGTCACCAAAGGTCACCAAAGGTCACCAAAGGTCACCAATGGTCACCAAAGGTCACCAAAGGTCACCCCAAAGGTCACCAAAGGTCACCCCAAAGGTCACCAAAGGTCACCCCAAAGGTCACCAAAGGTCACCAAAGGTCACCCCAAAGGTCACCAAAGGTCACCCCAAAGGTCACCAAAGGTCACCAAAGGTCACCAAAGGTCACCAAAGGTCACCAAAGGTCATCCCAAAGGTCACCAAAGGTCACCCCAAAGGTCACCAAAGGTCACCAAAGGTCACCAAAAGTCACCAAAGGTCACCAAAGGTCACCCCAAAGGTCACCAAAGGTCACCCAAAGGTCACCAAAGGTCACCCCAAAGGTCACCCCAAAGGTCACCAAAGGTCACCAAAGGTCACCAAAGGTCACCCCAAAGGTCACCAAAGGTCACCAAAGGTCACCAAAGGTCACCAACGGTCACCAAAGGTCATCCCAAAGGTCACCAAAGGTCACCCCAAAGGTCACCAAAGGTCACCAAAGGTCACCAAAGGTCACCAAAGGTCACCCCAAAGGTCACCAAAGGTCACCCCAAAGGTCACCAAAGGTCACCCCAAAGGTCACCAAAGGTCACCAAAGGTCACCCCAAAGGTCACCAAAGGTCACCCCAAAGGTCACCAAAGGTCACCAAAGGTCACCAAAGGTCAGCAAAGGTCCACCAAAGGTCACCACAGGTCACCAAAGGTCACCCCAAAGGTCACCAAAGGTCACCAAAGGTCACCAAAGGTCACCAAAGGTCACCCCAAAGGTCACCAAAGGTCACCAAAGGACACCCCAAAGGTCACTAAAGGTCACCCCAAAGGTCACCAAAGGTCACCAAAGGTCACCAAAGGTCACCAAAGGTCACCCCAAAGGTCACCACAGGTCACCCCAAAGGTCACCCCAAAGGTCACCAAAAGTTTACAAAGGTCACCAAAAGTCACCCCAAAGGTCACCAAAGATCACCCCAAAGGTCACCAAAGGTCACCAAAGGTCACCCCAAAGGTCACCAAAGGTCACCCCAAACGTCACCAAAGGTCACCAAAGGTCACCCCAAAGGTCAACACAGGTCACCCCAAAGGTCACCCCAAAGGTCACCAAAAGTTACCAAAGGTCACCAAAAGTCACCCCAAAGGTCACCAAAGATCACCCCAAAGGTCACCAAAGGTCACCCCAAACGTCACCAAAGGTCACCCCAAAGGTCACCAAAGGTCACCAAAGGTCACCAAAGGTCACCCCAAAGGTCACCAAAGGTCACCAAAGGTCACCAAAGGTCACCCCAAAGGTCACCAAAGGTCACCAAAGGTCACCAAAGGTCACCAAAGGTCATCCCAAAGGTCACCAAAGGTCACCCCAAAGGTCACCAAAGGTCACCAAAGGTCACCAAAGGTCACCAAAGGTCACCAAAGGTCACCCCAAAGGTCACCAAAGGTCACCCCAAAGGTCACCAAAGGTCACCCCAAAGGTCACCAAAGGTCACCAAAGGTCACCCCAAAGGTCACCAAAGGTCACCCCAAAGGTCACCAAAGGTCACCAAAGGTCACCAAAGGTCACCAAAGGTCATCCCAAAGGTCACCAAAGGTCACCCCAAAGGTCACCAAAGGTCAGCAAAGGTCACCAAAGGTCACCAAAGGTCACCAAAGGTCACCCCAAAGGTCACCAAAGGTCACCCCAAAGGTCACCAAAGGTCACCAAAGGTCACCCCAAAGGTCACCAAAGGTCACCAAAGGTCACCAAAGGTCACCCCAAAGGTCACCAAAGGTCACCAAAGGTCACCAAAGGTCACCTAAAGGTCACCAAAGGTCACCAAAGGTCACCAAAGGTCACCAAAGGTCACCAAAGGTCACCAAAGGTCATCCAAAGGTCACCAAAGTTCACCCCAAAGGTCACCAAAGGTCACCAAAGGTCACCCCAAAGGTCACCAAAGGTCACCAAAGGTCACCATAGGTCATCCCAAAGGTCACCAAAGTTCACCCCAAAGGTCACCAAAGGTCACCAAAGGTCACCCCAAAGGTCACCAAAGGTCACCAAAGGTCACCCCAAAGGTCACCAAAGGTCACCAAAGGTCACCAAAGGTCACCCCAAAGGTCACCAAAGGTCACCAAAGGTCACCAAAGGTCACCTAAAGGTCACCAAAGGTCACCAAAGGTCACCAAAGGTCACCAAAGGTCACCAAAGGTCACCAAAGGTCATCCCAAAGGTCACCAAAGTTCACCCCAAAGGTCACCAAAGGTCACCAAAGGTCACCCCAAAGGTCACCAAAGGTCACCAAAGGTCACCATAGGTCATCCCAAAGGTCACCAAAGTTCACCCCAAAGGTCACCAAAGGTCACCAAAGGTCACCCCAAAGGTCACCAAAGGTCACCCCAAAGGTCACCAAAGGTCACCCCAAAGGTCACCAAAGGTCACCAAAGGTCACCCCAAAGGTCACCAAAGGTCACCCCAAAGGTCACCAAGGGTCACCCCAAAGGTCACCAAAGGTCACCAAAGGTCACCAAAGGTCACCAAAGGTCACCCCAAAGGTCACCAAAGGTCACCAAAGGTCACCCCAAATGTCACTAAAGGTCACCCCAAAGGTCACCAAAGGTCACCAAAGGTCACCAAAGGTCACCAAATGTCACCAAAGGTCACCCCAAAGGTCACCAAAGGTCACCCCAAAGGTCACCAATGGTCACCAAAGGTCACCAAAGGTCACCCCAAAGGTCACCAAAGGTCACCCCAAAGGTCACCAAAGGTCACCAAAGGTCACCCCAAAGGTCACCAAAGGTCACCAAAGGTCACCCCAAAGGTCACCAAAGGTCACCCCAAAGGTCACCAAAGGTCACCAAAGGTCACCAAAGGTCACCGAAGGTCACCAAAGGTCACCAAAGGTCACCCCAAAGGTCACCAAAGGTCACCCCAAAGGTCACCAAAGGTCACCCCAAAGGTCACCAAAGGTTACCAAAGGTCAGCAAAGGTCACCCCAAAGGTCACCAAAGGTCACCAAAGGTCACCCCAAAGGTCACCAAAGGTCACCAAAGGTCACCAAAGGTCACCGAAGGTCACCAAAGGTCACCAAAGGTCACCCCAAAGGTCACCAAAGGTCACCCCAAAGGTCACCAAAGGTTACCAAAGGTCAGCAAAGGTCACCCCAAAGGTCACCAAAGGTCACCAAAGGTCACCCCAAAGGTCACCAAAGGTCACCAAAGGTCACCAAAGGTCACCCCAAAGGTCACCAAATGTCACCAAAGGTCACCAAAGGTCACCTAAAGGTCACCAAAGGTCACCAAAGGTCACCAAAGGTCACCAAAGGTCACCAAAGGTCACCAAAGGTCATCCCAAAGGTCACCAAAGTTCACCCCAAAGGTCACCAAAGGTCACCAAAGGTCACCCCAAAGGTCACCAAAGGTCACCCCAAAGGTCACCAAAGGTCACCCCAAAGGTCACCAAAGGTCACCAAAGGTCACCAAAGGTCACCAAAGGTCACCAAAGGTCATCCCAAGGGTCACCAAAGGTCACCCCAAAGGTCACCAAAGGTCACCAAAGGTCACCAAAGGTCATCCCAAAGGTCACCCCAAAGGTCACCAAAGGTCACCAAAGGTCACCCCAAAGGTCACCAAAGGTCACCAAAGGTCACCCCAAAGGTCACCAAAGGTCACCCCAAAGGTCACCAAAGGTCACCCCAAAGGTCACCAAAGGTCACCAAAGGTCACCCCAAAGGTCACCAAAGGTCACCCCAAAGGTCACCAAAGGTCACCAAAGGTCACCAAAGGTCACCAAAGGTCACCAAAGGTCATCCCAAAGATCACCAAAGGTCACCCCAAAGGTCACCAAAGGTCACCAAAGGTCACCAAAGGTCACCAAAGGTCACCAAAGGTCACCCCAAAGGTCACCAAAGGTCACCCCAAAGGTCACCAAAGGTTACCCCAAAGGTCACCAAAGGTCACCAAAGGTCACCAAAGGTCACCCCAAAGGTCACCAAAGGTCACAAAAGGTCACCAAAGGTCACCAAAGGTCACCAAAGGTCATCCCAAAGGTCACCAAAGGTTACCCCAAAGGTCACCAAAGGTCACCAAAGGTCACCAAAGGTCACCAAAGGTCACCAAAGGTCACCCCAAAGGTCACCAAAGGTCACCCCAAAGGTCACCAAAGGTCACCCCAAAGGTCACCAAAGGTCACCAAAGGTCACCCCAAAGGTACCAAAGGTCACCCCAAAGGTCACCAAAGGTCACCAAAGGTCACCAAAGGTCAGCAAAGGTCACCAAAGGTCACCACAGGTCACCAAAGGTCACCCCAAAGGTCACCAAAGGTCACCAAAGTTCACCAAAGGTCACCAAAGGTCACCCCAAAGGTCACCAAAGGTCACCAAAGGTCACCCCAAAGGTCACTAAAGGTCACCCCAAAGGTCACCAAAGGTCACCAAAGGTCACCAAAGGTCACCAAAGGTCACCCCAAAGGTCACCCCAAAGGTCACCAATGGTCACCAAAGGTCACCAAAGGTCACCCCAAAGGTCACCAAAGGTCACCCCAAAGGTCACCAAAGGTCACCCCAAAGGTCACCAAAGGTCACCAAAGGTCACCCCAAAGGTCACCAAAGGTCACCCCAAAGGTCACCAAAGGTCACCAAAGGTCACCAAAGGTCACCAAAGGTCACCAAAGGTCATCCCAAAGGTCACCAAAGGTCACCCCAAAGGTCACCAAAGGTCACCAAAGGTCACCAAAGGTCACCAAAGGTCACCAAAGGTCACCCCAAAGGTCACCAAAGGTCACCCCAAAGGTCACCAAAGGTCACCCCAAAGGTCACCAAAGGTCACCAAAGGTCACCAAAGGTCACCCCAAAGGTCACCAAAGGTCACCAAAGGTCACCAAAGGTCACCAAAGGTCACCAAAGGTCATCCCAAAGGTCACCAAAGGTCACCCCAAAGGTCACCAAAGGTCACCAAAGGTCACCAAAGGTCACCAAAGGTCACCAAAGGTCACCCCAAAGGTCACCCCAAAGGTCACCAAAGGTCACCCCAAAGGTCACCAAAGGTCACCAAAGGTCACCCCAAAGGTCACCAAAGGTCACCCCAAAGGTCACCAAAGGTCACCAAAGGTCACCAAAGGTCACCAAAGGTCACCAAAGGTCATCCCAAAGGTCACCAAAGGTCACCCCAAAGGTCACCAAAGGTCACCAAAGGTCACCAAAGGTCACCAAAGGTCACCAAAGGTCACCAAAGGTCACCCCAAAGGTCACCAAACGTCACCCCAAAGGTCACCAAAGGTCACCCCAAAGGTCACCAAAGGTCACCAAAGGTTACCAAAGGTCACCCCAAAGGTCACCAAAGGTCACCAAAGGTCACCAAAGGTCACCAAAGGTCACCAAAGGTCATCCCAAAGGTCACCAAAGGTCACCCCAAAGGTCACCAAAGGTCACCAAAGGTCACCAAAGGTCACCAAAGGTCACCAAAGGTCACCCCAAAGGTCACCAAAGGTCACCCCAAAGGTCACCAAAGGTCACCCCAAAGGTCACCAAAGGTCACCCCAAAGGTCACCAAAGGTCACCAAAGGTCACCAAAGGTCACCCCAAAGGTCACCAAAGGTCACCAAAGGTCACCAAAGGTCACCAAAGGTCACCAAAGGTCATCCCAAAGGTCACCAAAAGTCACCCCAAAGGTCACCAAAGGTCACCAAAGGTCACCAAAGGTCACCAAAGGTCACCAAAGGTCACCCCAAAGGTCACCAAAGGTCACCCTAAAGGTCACCAAAAGTCACCCCAAAGGTCACCAAAGGTCACCAAAGGTCACCCCAAAGGTCACCAAAGGTCACCCCAAAGGTCACCAAAGGTCACCAAAGGTCACCAAAGGTCAGCAAAGGTCACCAAAGGTCACCACAGGTCACCAAAGGTCACCCCAAAGGTCACCAAAGGTCACCAAAGGTCACCAAAGGTCACCCCAAAGGTCACCAAAGGTCACCAAAGGTCACCCCAAAGGTCACTAAAGGTCACCCCAAAGGTCACCAAAGGTCACCAAAGGTCACCAAAGGTCACCAAAGGTCACCCCAAAGGTCACCAAAGGTCACCCCAAAGGTCACCAATGGTCACCAAAGGTCACCAAAGGTCACCAAAGGTCACCAAAGGTCACCCCAAAGGTCACCAAAGGTCATCCCAAAAGGTCACCAAAGGTCACCAAAGGTCACCCCAAGGGTCACTAAAGGTCACCCCAAAGGTCACCAAAGGTCACCAAAGGTCACCAAAGGTCACCAAAGGTCACCCCAAAGGTCACCAAAGGTCACCCCAAAGGTCACCAAAGGTCACCAAAGGTCACCAAAGGTCACCAATGGTCACCAAAGGTCACCAAAGGTCACCCCAAAGGTCACCAAAGGTCACCCCAAAGGTCACCAAAGGTCACCCCAAAGGTCACCAAAGGTCACCAAAGGTCACCCCAAAGGTCACCAAAGGTCACCCCAAAGGTCACCAAAGGTCACCAAAGGTCACCAAAGGTCACCAAAGGTCACCAAAGGTCATCCCAAAGGTCACCAAAGGTCACCCCAAAGGTCACCAAAGGTCACCAAAGGTCACCAAAAGTCACCAAAGGTCACCAAAGGTCACCCCAAAGGTCACCAAAGGTCACCCCAAAGGTCACCAAAGGTCACCCCAAAGGTCACCCCAAAGGTCACCAAAGGTCACCAAAGGTCACCAAAGGTCACCCCAAAGGTCACCAAAGGTCACCAAAGGTCACCAAAGGTCACCAACGGTCACCAAAGGTCATCCCAAAGGTCACCAAAGGTCACCCCAAAGGTCACCAAAGGTCACCAAAGGTCACCAAAGGTCACCAAAGGTCACCCCAAAGGTCACCAAAGGTCACCCCAAAGGTCACCAAAGGTCACCCCAAAGGTCACCAAAGGTCACCAAAGGTCACCCCAAAGGTCACCAAAGGTCACCCCAAAGGTCACCAAAGGTCACCAAAGGTCACCAAAGGTCAGCAAAGGTCACCAAAGGTCACCACAGGTCACCAAAGGTCACCCCAAAGGTCACCAAAGGTCACCAAAGGTCACCAAAGGTCACCAAAGGTCACCCCAAAGGTCACCAAAGGTCACCAAAGGACACCCCAAAGGTCACTAAAGGTCACCCCAAAGGTCACCAAAGGTCACCAAAGGTCACCAAAGGTCACCAAAGGTCACCCCAAAGGTCACCACAGGTCACCCCAAAGGTCACCCCAAAGGTCACCAAAAGTTTACAAAGGTCACCAAAAGTCACCCCAAAGGTCACCAAAGATCACCCCAAAGGTCACCAAAGGTCACCAAAGGTCACCCCAAAGGTCACCAAAGGTCACCCCAAACGTCACCAAAGGTCACCAAAGGTCACCCCAAAGGTCAACACAGGTCACCCCAAAGGTCACCCCAAAGGTCACCAAAAGTTACCAAAGGTCACCAAAAGTCACCCCAAAGGTCACCAAAGATCACCCCAAAGGTCACCAAAGGTCACCCCAAACGTCACCAAAGGTCACCCCAAAGGTCACCGAAGGTCACCAAAGGTCACCAAAGGTCACCCCAAAGGTCACCAAAGGTCACCAAAGGTCACCAAAGGTCACCCCAAAGGTCACCAAAGGTCACCAAAGGTCACCAAAGGTCACCAAAGGTCATCCCAAAGGTCACCAAAGGTCACCCCAAAGGTCACCAAAGGTCACCAAAGGTCACCAAAGGTCACCAAAGGTCACCAAAGGTCACCCCAAAGGTCACCAAAGGTCACCCCAAAGGTCACCAAAGGTCACCCCAAAGGTCACCAAAGGTCACCAAAGGTCACCCCAAAGGTCACCAAAGGTCACCCCAAAGGTCACCAAAGGTCACCAAAGGTCACCAAAGGTCACCAAAGGTCATCCCAAAGGTCACCAAAGGTCACCCCAAAGGTCACCAAAGGTCAGCAAAGGTCACCAAAGGTCACCAAAGGTCACCAAAGGTCACCCCAAAGGTCACCAAAGGTCACCCCAAAGGTCACCAAAGGTCACCAAAGGTCACCCCAAAGGTCACCAAAGGTCACCAAAGGTCACCAAAGGTCACCCCAAAGGTCACCAAAGGTCACCAAAGGTCACCAAAGGTCACCTAAAGGTCACCAAAGGTCACCAAAGGTCACCAAAGGTCACCAAAGGTCACCAAAGGTCACCAAAGGTCATCCCAAAGGTCACCAAAGTTCACCCCAAAGGTCACCAAAGGTCACCAAAGGTCACCCCAAAGGTCACCAAAGGTCACCAAAGGTCACCATAGGTCATCCCAAAGGTCACCAAAGTTCACCCCAAAGGTCACCAAAGGTCACCAAAGGTCACCCCAAAGGTCACCAAAGGTCACCAAAGGTCACCCCAAAGGTCACCAAAGGTCACCAAAGGTCACCAAAGGTCACCCCAAAGGTCACCAAAGGTCACCAAAGGTCACCAAAGGTCACCTAAAGGTCACCAAAGGTCACCAAAGGTCACCAAAGGTCACCAAAGGTCACCAAAGGTCACCAAAGGTCATCCCAAAGGTCACCAAAGTTCACCCCAAAGGTCACCAAAGGTCACCAAAGGTCACCCCAAAGGTCACCAAAGGTCACCAAAGGTCACCATAGGTCATCCCAAAGGTCACCAAAGTTCACCCCAAAGGTCACCAAAGGTCACCAAAGGTCACCCCAAAGGTCACCAAAGGTCACCCCAAAGGTCACCAAAAGTCACCCCAAAGGTCACCAAAGGTCACCAAAGGTCACCCCAAAGGTCACCAAAGGTCACCCCAAAGGTCACCAAGGGTCACCCCAAAGGTCACCAAAGGTCACCAAAGGTCACCAAAGGTCACCAAAGGTCACCCCAAAGGTCACCAAAGGTCACCAAAGGTCACCCCAAATGTCACTAAAGGTCACCCCAAAGGTCACCAAAGGTCACCAAAGGTCACCAAAGGTCACCAAATGTCACCAAAGGTTACCCCAAAGGTCACCAAAGGTCACCCCAAAGGTCACCAATGGTCACCAAAGGTCACCAAAGGTCACCCCAAAGGTCACCAAAGGTCACCCCAAAGGTCACCAAAGGTCACCAAAGGTCACCCCAAAGGTCACCAAAGGTCACCAAAGGTCACCCCAAAGGTCACCAAAGGTTACCCCAAAGGTCACCAAAGGTCACCAAAGGTCACCAAAGGTCACCGAAGGTCACCAAAGGTCACCAAAGGTCACCCCAAAGGTCACCAAAGGTCACCCCAAAGGTCACCAAAGGTCACCCCAAAGGTCACCAAAGGTTACCAAAGGTCAGCAAAGGTCACCCCAAAGGTCACCAAAGGTCACCAAAGGTCACCCCAAAGGTCACCAAAGGTCACCAAAGGTCACCAAAGGTCACCGAAGGTCACCAAAGGTCACCAAAGGTCACCCCAAAGGTCACCAAAGGTCACCCCAAAGGTCACCAAAGGTTACCAAAGGTCAGCAAAGGTCACCCCAAAGGTCACCAAAGGTCACCAAAGGTCACCCCAAAGGTCACCAAAGGTCACCAAAGGTCACCAAAGGTCACCCCAAAGGTCACCAAATGTCACCAAAGGTCACCAAAGGTCACCTAAAGGTCACCAAAGGTCACCAAAGGTCACCAAAGGTCACCAAAGGTCACCAAAGGTCACCAAAGGTCATCCCAAAGGTCACCAAAGTTCACCCCAAAGGTCACCAAAGGTCACCAAAGGTCACCCCAAAGGTCACCAAAGGTCACCCCAAAGGTCACCAAAGGTCACCCCAAAGGTCACCAAAGGTCACCAAAGGTCACCAAAGGTCACCAAAGGTCACCAAAGGTCATCCCAAGGGTCACCAAAGGTCACCCCAAAGGTCACCAAAGGTCACCAAAGGTCACCAAAGGTCATCCCAAAGGTCACCCCAAAGGTCACCAAAGGTCACCAAAGGTCACCCCAAAGGTCACCAAAGGTCACCAAAGGTCACCCCAAAGGTCACCAAAGGTCACCCCAAAGGTCACCAAAGGTCACCCCAAAGGTCACCAAAGGTCACCAAAGGTCACCCCAAAGGTCACCAAAGGTCACCCCAAAGGTCACCAAAGGTCACCAAAGGTCACCAAAGGTCACCAAAGGTCACCAAAGGTCATCCCAAAGATCACCAAAGGTCACCCCAAAGGTCACCAAAGGTCACCAAAGGTCACCAAAGGTCACCAAAGGTCACCAAAGGTCACCCCAAAGGTCACCAAAGGTCACCCCAAAGGTCACCAAAGGTTACCCCAAAGGTCACCATAGGTCACCAAAGGTCACCAAAGGTCACCCCAAAGGTCACCAAAGGTCACAAAAGGTCACCAAAGGTCACCAAAGGTCACCAAAGGTCATCCCAAAGGTCACCAAAGGTTACCCCAAAGGTCACCAAAGGTCACCAAAGGTCACCAAAGGTCACCAAAGGTCACCAAAGGTCACCCCAAAGGTCACCAAAGGTCACCCCAAAGGTCACCAAAGGTCACCCCAAAGGTCACCAAAGGTCACCAAAGGTCACCCCAAAGGTACCAAAGGTCACCCCAAAGGTCACCAAAGGTCACCAAAGGTCACCAAAGGTCAGCAAAGGTCACCAAAGGTCACCACAGGTCACCAAAGGTCACCCCAAAGGTCACCAAAGGTCACCAAAGTTCACCAAAGGTCACCAAAGGTCACCCCAAAGGTCACCAAAGGTCACCAAAGGTCACCCCAAAGGTCACTAAAGGTCACCCCAAAGGTCACCAAAGGTCACCAAAGGTCACCAAAGGTCACCAAAGGTCACCCCAAAGGTCACCCCAAAGGTCACCAATGGTCACCAAAGGTCACCAAAGGTCACCCCAAAGGTCACCAAAGGTCACCCCAAAGGTCACCAAAGGTCACCCCAAAGGTCACCAAAGGTCACCAAAGGTCACCCCAAAGGTCACCAAAGGTCACCCCAAAGGTCACCAAAGGTCACCAAAGGTCACCAAAGGTCACCAAAGGTCACCAAAGGTCATCCCAAAGGTCACCAAAGGTCACCCCAAAGGTCACCAAAGGTCACCAAAGGTCACCAAAGGTCACCAAAGGTCACCAAAGGTCACCCCAAAGGTCACCAAAGGTCACCCCAAAGGTCACCAAAGGTCACCCCAAAGGTCACCAAAGGTCACCAAAGGTCACCAAATGTCACCCCAAAGGTCACCAAAGGTCACCAAAGGTCACCAAAGGTCACCAAAGGTCACCAAAGGTCATCCCAAAGGTCACCAAAGGTCACCCCAAAGGTCACCAAAGGTCACCAAAGGTCACCAAAGGTCACCAAAGGTCACCAAAGGTCACCCCAAAGGTCACCCCAAAGGTCACCAAAGGTCACCCCAAAGGTCACCAAAGGTCACCAAAGGTCACCCCAAAGGTCACCAAAGGTCACCCCAAAGGTCACCAAAGGTCACCAAAGGTCACCAAAGGTCACCAAAGGTCACCAAAGGTCATCCCAAAGGTCACCAAAGGTCACCCCAAAGGTCACCAAAGGTCACCAAAGGTCACCAAAGGTCACCAAAGGTCACCAAAGGTCACCAAAGGTCACCCCAAAGGTCACCAAACGTCACCCCAAAGGTCACCAAAGGTCACCCCAAAGGTCACCAAAGGTCACCAAAGGTTACCAAAGGTCACCCCAAAGGTCACCAAAGGTCACCAAAGGTCACCAAAGGTCACCAAAGGTCACCAAAGGTCATCCCAAAGGTCACCAAAGGTCACCCCAAAGGTCACCAAAGGTCACCAAAGGTCACCAAAGGTCACCAAAGGTCACCAAAGGTCACCCCAAAGGTCACCAAAGGTCACCCCAAAGGTCACCAAAGGTCACCCCAAAGGTCACCAAAGGTCACCAAAGGTCACCAAAGGTCACCCCAAAGGTCACCAAAGGTCACCAAAGGTCACCAAAGGTCACCAAAGGTCACCAAAGGTCATCCCAAAGGTCACCAAAGGTCACCCCAAAGGTCACCAAAGGTCACCAAAGGTCACCAAAGGTCACCAAAGGTCACCAAAGGTCACCCCAAAGGTCACCAAAGGTCACCCCAAAGGTCACCAAAAGTCACCCCAAAGGTCACCAAAGGTCACCAAAGGTCACCCCAAAGGTCACCAAAGGTCACCCCAAAGGTCACCAAAGGTCACCAAAGGTCACCAAAGGTCACCAAAGGTCAGCAAAGGTCACCACAGGTCACCAAAGGTCACCCCAAAGGTCACCAAAGGTCACCAAAGGTCACCAAAGGTCACCCCAAAGGTCACCAAAGGTCACCGAAGATCACCCCAAAGGTCACTAAAGGTCACCCCAAAGGTCACCAAAGGTCACCAAAGGTCACCAAAGGTCACCAAAGGTCACCCCAAAGGTCACCAAAGGTCACCCCAAAGGTCACCAATGGTCACCAAAGGTCACCAAAGGTCACCAAAGGTCACCAAAGGTCACCCCAAAGGTCACCAAAGGTCATCCCAAAAGGTCACCAAAGGTCACCAAAGGTCACCCCAAGGGTCACTAAAGGTCACCCCAAAGGTCACCAAAGGTCACCAAAGGTCACCAAAGGTCACCAAAGGTCACCCCAAAGGTCACCAAAGGTCACCCCAAAGGTCACCAAAGGTCACCAAAGGTCACCAAAGGTCACCAATGGTCACCAAAGGTCACCAAAGGTCACCCCAAAGGTCACCAAAGGTCACCCCAAAGGTCACCAAAGGTCACCCCAAAGGTCACCAAAGGTCACCAAAGGTCACCCCAAAGGTCACCAAAGGTCACCCCAAAGGTCACCCCAAAGGTCACCAAAGGTCACCCCAAAGGTCACCAAAGGTCACCAAAGGTCATCCCAAAGGTCACCAAAGGTCACCCCAAAGGTCACCAAAGGTCACCAAAGGTCACCAAAGGTCACCAAAGGTCACCAAAGGTCATCCCAAAGGTCACCAAAGGTCACCCCAAAGGTCACCAAAGGTCACCAAAGGTCACCAAAAGTCACCAAAGGTCACCAAAGGTCACCAAAGGTCACCAAAGGTCACCCCAAAGGTCACCAAAGGTCACCAAAGGTCACCAAAGGTCACCAACGGTCACTAAAGGTCATCCCAAAGGTCACCAAAGGTCACCCCAAAGGTCACCAAAGGTCACCAAAGGTCACCAAAGGTCACCAAAGGTCACCCCAAAGGTCACCAAAGGTCACCCCAAAGGTCACCAAAGGTCACCCCAAAGGTCACCAAAGGTCACCAAAGGTCACCCCAAAGGTCACCAAAGGTCACCCCAAAGGTCACCAAAGGTCACCAAAGGTCACCAAAGGTCAGCAAAGGTCACCAAAGGTCACCACAGGTCACCAAAGGTCACCCCAAAGGTCACCAAAGGTCACCAAAGGTCACCAAAGGTCACCAAAGGTCACCCCAAAGGTCACCAAAGGTCACCAAAGGACACCCCAAAGGTCACTAAAGGTCACCCCAAAGGTCACCAAAGGTCACCAAAGGTCACCAAAGGTCACCAAAGGTCACCCCAAAGGTCACCACAGGTAACCCCAAAGGTCACCCCAAAGGTCACCAAAAGTTTACAAAGGTCACCAAAAGTCACCCCAAAGGTCACCAAAGATCACCCCAAAGGTCACCAAAGGTCACCAAAGGTCACCCCAAAGGTCACCAAAGGTCACCCCAAACGTCACCAAAGGTCACCAAAGGTCACCCCAAAGGTCAACACAGGTCACCCCAAAGGTCACCCCAAAGGTCACCAAAAGTTACCAAAGGTCACCAAAAGTCACCCCAAAGGTCACCAAAGATCACCCCAAAGGTCACCAAAGGTCACCCCAAACGTCACCAAAGGTCACCCCAAAGGTCACCAAAGGTCACCAAAGGTCACCAAAGGTCACCCCAAAGGTCACCAAAGGTCACCAAAGGTCACCAAAGGTCACCCCAAAGGTCACCAAAGGTCACCAAAGGTCACCAAAGGTCACCAAAGGTCACCAAAGGTCATCCCAAAGGTCACCAAAGGTCACCCCAAAGGTCACCAAAGGTCACCAAAGGTCACCAAAGGTCACCAAAGGTCACCAAAGGTCACCCCAAAGGTCACCAAAGGTCACCCCAAAGGTCACCAAAGGTCACCCCAAAGGTCACCAAAGGTCACCAAAGGTCACCCCAAAGGTCACCAAAGGTCACCCCAAAGGTCACCAAAGGTCACCAAAGGTCACCAAAGGTCACCAAAGGTCATCCCAAAGGTCACCAAAGGTCACCCCAAAGGTCACCAAAGGTCAGCAAAGGTCACCAAAGGTCACCAAAGGTCACCAAAGGTCACCCCAAAGGTCACCAAAGGTCACCCCAAAGGTCACCAAAGGTTACCCCAAAGGCCACCAAAGGTCACCAAAGGTCACCAAAGGTCACCCCAAAGGTCACCAAAGGTCACCAAAGGTCACCAAAGGTCACCAAAGGTCACCCCAAAGGTCACCAAAGGTCACCAAAGGTCACCAAAGGTCACCTAAAGGTCACCAAAGGTCACCAAAGGTCACCAAAGGTCACCAAAGGTCACCAAAGGTCACCAAAGGTCATCCCAAAGGTCACCAAAGTTCACCCCAAAGGTCACCAAAGGTCACCAAAGGTCACCCCAAAGGTCACCAAAGGTCACCAAAGGTCACCAAAGGTCATCCCAAAGGTCACCAAAGTTCACCCCAAAGGTCACCAAAGGTCACCAAAGGTCACCCCAAAGGTCACCAAAGGTCACCCCAAAGGTCACCAAAGGTCACCCCAAAGGTCACCAAAGGTCACCAAAGGTCACCCCAAAGGTCACCAAAGGTCACCCCAAAGGTCACCAAAGGTCACCAAAGGTCACCCCAAAGGTCACCAAAGGTCACCCCAAAGGTCACCAAAGGTCACCAAAGGTCACCAAAGGTCAGCAAAGGTCACCAAAGGTCACCACAGGTCACCAAAGGTCACCCCAAAGGTCACCAAAGGTCACCAAAGGTCACCAAAGGTCACCAAAGGTCACCCCAAAGGTCACCAAAGGTCACCAAAGGTCACCCCAAAGGTCACTAAAGGTCACCCCAAAGGTCACCAAAGGTCACCAAAGGTCACCAAAGGTCACCAAAGGTCACCCCAAAGGTCACCAAAGGTCACCCCAAAGGTCACCAATGGTCACCAAAGGTCACCAAAGGTCACCCCAAAGGTCACCAAAGGTCACCCCAAAGGTCACCAAAGGTCACCAAAGGTCACCAAAGGTCACCCCAAAGGTCACTAAAGGTCACCCCAAAGGTCACCAAAGGTCACCAAAGGTCACCCCAAAGGTCACCAAAGGTCACCCCAAAGGTCACCAAAGGTCACCAAAGGTCACCAAAGGTCACCGAAGGTCACCAAAGGTCACCCCAAAGGTCACCACAGGTCACCCCAAAGGTCACCAAAAGTTACCAAAGGTCACCAAAAGTCACCCCAAAGGTCACCAAAGATCACCCCAAAGGTCACCAAAGGTCACCCCAAAGGTCACCCCAAAGGTCACCAAAAGTTACCAAAGGTCACCAAAAGTCACCCCAAAGGTTACCAAAGATCACCCCAAAGGTCACCAAAGGTCACCCCAAAAGTCACCAAAGGTCACCCCAAAGGTCACCAAAGGTCACCAAAGGTCACCAAAGGTCACCCCAAAGGTCACCAAAGGTCACCAAAGGTCACCAAAGGTCACCCCAAAGGTCACCAAAGGTCACCAAAGGTCACCAATGGTCACCAAAGGTCACCAAAGGTCATCCCAAAGGTCACCAAAGGTCACCCCAAAGGTCACCAAAGGTCACCAAAGGTCACCAAAGGTCACCAAAGGTCACCAAAGGTCACCCCAAAGGTCACCAAAGGTCACCCCAAAGGTCACCAAAGGTCACCCCAAAGGTCACCAAAGGTCACCAAAGGTCACCCGAAAGGTCACCAAAGGTCACCCCAAAGGTCAACAAAGGTCACCAAAGGTCACCAAAGGTCACCAAAGGTCACCAAAGGTCATCCCAAAGGTCACCAAAGGTCACCCCAAAGGTCACCAAAGGTCACCAAAGGTCACCAAAGGTCACCAAAGTTCACCCCAAAGGTCACCAAAGGTCACCCTAAAGGTCACCAAAGGTCACCCCAAAGGTCACCAAAGGTCACCAAAGGTCACACCAAAGGTCACCAAAGGTCACCCCAAAGGTCACCAAAGGTCACCAAAGGTCACCAAAGGTCACCAAAGGTCACCAAAGGTCACCCCAAAGGTCACCAAAGGTCACCAAAGGTCACCAAAGGTCACCCCAAAGGTCACCAAAGGTCACCAAAGGTCACCAAAGGTCACCTAAAGGTCACCAAAGGTCACCAAAGGTCACCAAAGGTCACCAAAGGTCACCCCAAAGGTCACCAAAGGTCACCAAAGGTCACCAAAGGTCACCCCAAAGGTCACCAAAGGTCACCCCAAAGGTCACCAAAGGTCACCCCAAAGGTCACCAAAGGTCACCAAAGGTCACCCCAAAGGTCACCAAAGGTCACCCCAAAGGTCAACAAAGGTCACCAAAGGTCACCAAAGGTCACCAAAGGTCACCAAAGGTCATCCCAAAGGTCACCAAAGGTCACCCCAAAGGTCACCAAAGGTCACCAAAGGTCACCAAAGGTCACCCCAAAGGTCACCAAAGGTCACCCCAAAGGTCACCAAAGGTCACCCCAAAGGTCACCAAAGGTCACCAAAGGTCACCCCAAAGGTCACCAAAGGTCACCCCAAATGTCACCAAAGGTCACCAAAGGTCACCAAAGGTCACCAAAGGTCACCCCAAAGGTCACCAAAGGTCACCAAAGGTCACCAAAGGTCACCTAAAGGTCACCAAAGGTCACCAAAGGTCACCAAAGGTCACCAAAGGTCACCAAAGGTCATCCCAAAGGTCACCAAAGTTCACCCCAAAGGTCACCAAAGGTCACCAAAGGTCACCCCAAAGGTCACCAAAGGTCACCCCAAAGGTCACCAAAGGTCACCCCAAAGGTCACCAAAGGTCACCAAAGGTCACCAAAGGTCACCAAAGGTCACCCCAAAGGTCACCAAAGGTCACCAAAGGTCACCCCAAATGTCACTAAAGGTCACCCCAAAGGTCACCAAAGGTCACCAAAGGTCACCAAAGGTCACCAAAGGTCACCAAAGGTCACCCCAAAGGTCACCAAAGGTCACCCCAAAGGTCACCAATGGTCACCAAAGGTCACCAAAGGTCACCCCAAAGGTCACCAAAGGTCACCCCAAAGGTCACCAAAGGTCACCAATGGTCACCAAAGGTCACCCCAAAGGTCACTAAAGGTCACCCCAAAGGTCACCAAAGGTCACCAAAGGTCACCCCAAAGGTCACCAAAGGTCACCCCAAAGGTCACCAAAGGTCACCAAAGGTCACCAAAGGTCACCGAAGGTCACCAAAGGTCACCAAAGGTCACCCCAAAGGTCACCAAAGGTCACCCCAAAGGTCACCAAAGGTCACCCCAAAGGTCACCAAAGGTTACCAAAGGTCAGCAAAGGTCACCCCAAAGGTCACCAAAGGTCACCAAAGGTCACCCCAAAGGTCACCAAAGGTCACCAAAGGTCACCAAAGGTCACCCCAAAGGTCACCAAAGGTCACCAAAGGTCACCAAAGGTCACCTAAAGGTCACCAAAGGTCACCAAAGGTCACCAAAGGTCACCAAAGGTCACCAAAGGTCACCAAAGGTCATCCCAAAGGTCACCAAAGTTCACCCCAAAGGTCACCAAAGGTCACCAAAGGTCACCCCAAAGGTCACCAAAGGTCAATCCAAAGGTCACCAAAGGTCACCCCAAAGGTCACCAAAGGTCACCAAAGGTCACCAAAGGTCACCAAAGGTCACCAAAGGTCATCCCAAAGGTCACCAAAGGTCACCCCAAAGGTCACCAAAGGTCACCAAAGGTCACCAAAGGTCATCCCAAAGGTCACCCCAAAGGTCACCAAAGGTCACCAAAGGTCACCCCAAAGGTCACCAAAGGTCACCAAAGGTCACCCCAAAGGTCACCAAAGGTCACCCCAAAGGTCACCAAAGGTCACCCCAAAGGTCACCAAAGGTCACCAAAGGTCACCCCAAAGGTCACCAAAGGTCACCCCAAAGGTCACCAAAGGTCACCAAAGGTCACCAAAGGTCACCAAAGGTCACCAAAGGTCACCAAAGGTCATCCCAAAGATCACCAAAGGTCACCCCAAAGGTCACCAAAGGTCACCAAAGGTCACCAAAGGTCACCAAAGGTCACCAAAGGTCACCCCAAGGTCACCAAAGGTCACCCCAAAGGTCACCAAAGGTTACCCCAAAGGTCACCAAAGGTCACCAAAGGTCACCAAAGGTCACCCCAAAGGTCACCAAAGGTCACAAAAGGTCACCAAAGGTCACCAAAGGTCACCAAAGGTCATCCCAAAGGTCACCAAAGGTCACCCCAAAGGTCACCAAAGGTCACCAAAGGTCACCAAAGGTCACCAAACGTCACCAAAGGTCACCCCAAAGGTCACCAAAGGTCACCCCAAAGGTCACCAAAGGTCACCCCAAAGGTCACCAAAGGTCACCAAAGGTCACCCCAAAGGTCACCAAAGGTCACCCCAAAGGTCACCAAAGGTCACCAAAGGTCACCAAAGGTCAGCAAAGGTCACCAAAGGTCACCACAGGTCACCAAAGGTCACCCCAAAGGTCACCAAAGGTCACCAAAGGTCACCAAAGGTCACCAAAGGTCACCCCAAAGGTCACCAAAGGTCACCAAAGGTCACCCCAAAGGTCACCAAAGGTCACCCCAAAGGTCACCAAAGGTCACCCCAAAGGTCACCAAAGGTCACCAAAGGTCACCCCAAAGGTCACCAAAGGTCATCCCAAAGGTCACCAAAGGTCACCAAAGGTCACCAAAGGTCACCAAAGGTCACCAAAGGTCATCCCAAAGGTCACCAAAGGTCACCAAAGGTCACCCCAAAGGTCACCAAAGGTCACCCCAAACGTCACCAAAGGTCACCAAAGGTCACCCCAAAGGTCACCAAAGGTCACCCCAAACGTCACCAAAGGTCACCAAAGGTCACCCCAAAGGTCAACACAGGTCACCCCAAAGGTCACCCCAAAGGTCACCAAAAGTTTACAAAGGTCACCAAAAGTCACCCCAAAGGTCACCAAAGATCACCCCAAAGGTCACCAAAGGTCACCAAAGGTCACCCCAAAGGTCACCAAAGGTCACCCCAAACGTCACCAAAGGTCACCAAAGGTCACCCCAAAGGTCAACACAGGTCACCCCAAAGGTCACCCCAAAGGTCACCAAAAGTTACCAAAGGTCACCAAAAGTCACCCCAAAGGTCACCAAAGATCACGCCAAAGGTCACCAAAGGTCACCCCAAAAGTCACCAAAGGTCACCCCAAAGGTCACCAAAGGTCACCAAAGGTCACCAAAGGTCACCCCAAAGGTCACCAAAGGTCACCAAAGGTCACCAAAGGTCACCCCAAAGGTCACCAAAGGTCACCAAAGGTCACCAAAGGTCACCAAAGGTCACCAAAGGTCATCCCAAAGGTCACCAAAGGTCACCCCAAAGGTCACCAAAGGTCACCAAAGGTCACCAAAGGTCACCAAAGGTCACCAAAGGTCACCAAAGGTCACCCCAAAGGTCACCAAAGGTCACCCCAAAGGTCACCAAAGGTCACCCCAAAGGTCACCAAAGGTCACCAAAGGTCACCCCAAAGGTCACCCCAAAGGTCACCAAAGGTCACCAAAGGTCACCAAAGGTCACCAAAGGTCATCCCAAAGGTCACCAAAGGTCACCCCAAAGGTCACCAAAGGTCAGCAAAGGTCACCAAAGGTCACCAAAGGTCACCAAAGGTCACCCCAAAGGTCACCAAAGGTCACCCCAAAGGTCACCAAAGGTCACCCCAAAGGCCACCAAAGGTCACCAAAGGTCACCAAAGGTCACCCCAAAGGTCACCAAAGGTCACCAAAGGTCACCAAAGGTCACCAAAGGTCACCAAAGGTCACCAAAGGTCACCCCAAAGGTCACCAAAGGTCACCCCAAAGGTCACCAAAGGTCACCCCAAAGGTCACCAAAGGTCACCAAAGGTCACCAAAGGTCACCCCAAAGGTCACCAAAGGTCACCAAAGGTCACCAAAGGTCACCAAAGGTCACCAAAGGTCATCCCAAAGGTCATCAAAGGTCACCCCAAAGGTCACCAAAGGTCACCAAAGGTCACCAAAGGTCACCAAAGGTCACCAAAGGTCACCCCAAAGGTCACCAAAGGTCACCCCAAAGGTCACCAAAGGTCACCAAAGGTCACCCCAAAGGTCACCAAAGGTCACCCCAAAGGTCACCAAAGGTCACCAAAGGTCACCAAAGGTCAGCAAAGGTCACCAAAGGTCACCACAGGTCACCAAAGGTCACCCCAAAGGTCACCAAAGGTCACCAAAGGTCACCAAAGGTCACCAAAGGTCACCCCAAAGGTCACCAAAGGTCACCAAAGGTCACCCCAAAGGTCACTAAAGGTCACCCCAAAGGTCACCAAAGGTCACCAAAGGTCACCAAAGGTCACCAAAGGTCACCCCAAAGGTCACCAAAGGTCACCCCAAAGGTCACCAAAGGTCACCAAAGGTCACCAAAGGTCACCAAAGGTCATCCCAAAGGTCACCAAAGGTCACCCCAAAGGTCACCCCAAAGGTCACCCCAAAGGTCACCAAAGGTCACCCCAAAGGTCACCAAAGGTCACCCCAAAGGTCACCAAAGGTCACCAAAGGTCACCAAAGGTCATCCCAAAGGTCACCAAAGGTCACCCCAAAGGTCACCCCAAAGGTCACCAAAGGTCACCCCAAAGGTCACCAAAGGTCACCCCAAAGGTCACCAAAGGTCACCAAAGGTCACCCCAAAGGTCACCAAAGGTCACCCCAAAGGTCACCAAAGGTCACGAAAGGTCACCAAAGGTCACCAAAGGTCACCAAAGGTCATCCCAAAGGTCACCAAAGGTCACCCCAAAGGTCACCAAAGGTCACCAAAGGTCACCAAAGGTCACCAAAGGTCACCAAAGGTCACCCCAAAGGTCACCAAAGGTCACCCCAAAGGTCACCAAAGGTCACCCCAAAGGTCACCAAAGGTCACCAAAGGTCACCAAAGGTCATCCCAAAGGTCACCAAAGGTCACCCCAAAGGTCACCAAAGGTCACCAAAGGTCACCAAAGGTCACCAAAGGTCACCCCAAAGGTCACCATAGGTCACCCCAAAGGTCACCAAAGGTCACCCCAAAGGTCACCAAAGGTCACCAAAGGTCACCAAAGGTCACCCCAAAGGTCACCAAAGGTCACCAAAGGTCACCAAAGGTCACCAAAGGTCACCAAAGGTCACCCCAAAGGTCACCAAAGGTCACCCCAAAGGTCACCAAAGGTCACCCCAAAGGTCACCAAAGGTCACCAAAGGTCACCAAAGGTCACCCCAAAGGTCACCAAACGTCACCAAAGGTCACCAAAGGTCACCAAAGGTCACCAAAGGTCATCCCAAAGGTCACCAAAGGTCACCCCAAAGGTCACCAAAGGTCACCAAAGGTCACCAAAGGTCACCAAAGGTCACCAAAGGACACCCCAAAGGTCACCAAAGGTCACCCCAAAGGTCACCAAAGGTCACCCCAAAGGTCACCAAAGGTCACCAAAGGTCACCCCAAAGGTCACCAAAGGTCACCCCAAAGGTCACCAAAGGTCACCCCAAAGATCACCAAAGGTCACCAAAGGTCACCAAAGGTCACCCCAAAGGTCACCAAAGGTCACCAAAGGTCACCAAAGGTCACCAAAGGTCACCAACGGTCACCCCAAAGGTCACCAAAGGTCACCCCAAAGGTCACCAAAGGTCACCCCAAAGGTCACCAAAGGTCACCAAAGGTCACCAAAGGTCACCCCAAAGGTCACCAAAGGTCACCAAAGGTCACCAAAGGTCACCAAAGGTCACCAAAGGTCATCCCAAAGGTCACCAAAGGTCACCCCAAAGGTCACCAAAGGTCACCAAAGGTCACCAAAGGTCACCAAAGGTCACCAAAGGACACCCCAAAGGTCACCAAAGGTCACCCCAAAGGTCACCAAAGGTCACCCCAAAGGTCACCAAAGGTCACCAAAGGTCACCCCAAAGGTCACCAAAGGTCACCCCAAAGGTCACCAAAGGTCACCAAAGGTCACCAAAGGTCAGCAAAGGTCATCCCAAAGGTCACCAAAGTTTACCCCAAAGGTCACCAAAGGTCACCAAAGGTCACCAAAGGTCACCCCAAAGGTCACCAAAGGTCACCAAAGGTCACCAAAGGTCACCTAAAGGTCACCAAAGGTCACCAAAGGTCACCAAAGGTCACCAAAGGTCACCAAAGGTCACCAAAGGTCATCCCAAAGGTCACCAAAGTTCACCCCAAAGGTCACCAAAGGTCACCAAAGGTCACCCCAAAGGTCACCAAAGGTCACCCCAAAGGTCACCAAAGGTCACCCCAAAGGTCACCAAAGGTCACCAAAGGTCACCAAAGGTCACCAAAGGTCACCCCAAAGGTCACCAAAGGTCACCAAAGGTCACCCCAAATGTCACTAAAGGTCACCCCAAAGGTCACCAAAGGTCACCAAAGGTCACCAAAGGTCACCAAAGGTCACCCCAAAGGTCAACAAAGGTCACCCCAAAGGTCACCAATGGTCACCAAAGGTCACCAAAGGTCACCCCAAAGGTCACCAAAGGTCACCCCAAAGGTCACCAAAGGTCACCAAAGGTCACCAAAGGTCACCCCAAAGGTCACTAAAGGTCATCCCAAAGGTCACCAAAGGTCACCAAAGGTCACCCCAAAGGTCACCAAAGGTCACCCCAAAGGTCACCAAAGGTCACCAAAGGTCACCAAAGGTCACCGAAGGTCACCAAAGGTCACCAAAGGTCACCCCAAAGGTCACCAAAGGTCACCCCAAAGGTCACCAAAGGTTACCAAAGGTCAGCAAAGGTCACCCCAAAGGTCACCAAAGGTCACCAAAGGTCACCCCAAAGGTCACCAAAGGTCACCAAAGGTCACCAAAGGTCACCCCAAAGGTCACCAAAGGTCACCAAAGGTCACCAAAGGTCACCTAAAAGTCACCAAAGGTCACCAAAGGTCACCAAAGGTCACCAAAGGTCACCAAAGGTCACCAAAGGTCATCCCAAAGGTCACCAAAGTTCACCCCAAAGGTCACCAAAGGTCACCAAAGGTCACCCCAAAGGTCACCAAAGGTCACCCCAAAGGTCACCAAAGGTCACCCCAAAGGTCACCAAAGGTCACCAAAGGTCACCAAAGGTCACCAAAGGTCACCAAAGGTCATCCCAAAGGTCACCAAAGGTCACCCCAAAGGTCACCAAAGGTCACCAAAGGTCACCCCAAAGGTCACCAAAGGTCACCAAAGGTCACCCCAAAGGTCACCAAAGGTCACCCCAAAGGTCACCAAAGGTCACCCCAAAGGTCACCAAAGGTCACCAAAGGTCACCCCAAAGGTCACCAAAGGTCACCCCAAAGGTCACCAAAGGTCACCAAAGGTCACCAAAGGTCACCAAAGGTCACCAAAGGTCATCCCAAAGGTCACCAAAGGTCACCCAAAGGTCACCAAAGGTCACCAAAGGTCACCAAAGGTCACCAAAGGTCACCCCAAAGGTCACCAAAGGTCACCCCAAAGGTCACCAAAGGTTACCCCAAAGGTCACCAAAGGTCACCAAAGGTCACCAAAGGTCACCCCAAAGGTCACCAAAGGTCACCAAAGGTCACCAAAGGTCACCTAAGGTCACCAAAGGTCATCCCAAAGGTCACCAAAGGTCACCCCAAAGGTCACCAAAGGTCACCAAAGGTCACCAAAGGTCACCAAAGGTCACCAAAGGTCACCCCAAAGGTCACCAAA
The DNA here is from genome assembly GCA_940337035.1 of Agriotes lineatus. Lineage (NCBI taxonomy): Eukaryota > Metazoa > Arthropoda > Insecta > Coleoptera > Elateridae > Agriotes > Agriotes lineatus. The sequence continues at coordinate 38,403 of CALNHX010007721.1, read as the reverse complement.
GGTCACCCCAAAGGTCACCAAAGGTCACCCCAAAGGTCACCAAAGGTCACCAAAGGTCACCCCAAAGGTCACCAAAGGTCACCCCAAAGGTCACCAAAGGTCACCAAAGGTCACCAAAGGTCAGCAAAGGTCACCAAAGGTCACCACAGGTCACCAAAGGTCACCCCAAAGGTCACCAAAGGTCACCAAAGGTCAACAAAGGTCACCAAAGGTCACCCCAAAGGTCACCAAAGATCACCAAAGGTCACCCCAAAGGTCACTAAAGGTCACCCCAAAGGTCACCAAAGGTCACCAAAGGTCACCAAAGGTCACCAAAGGTCACCCCAAAGGTCACCCCAAAGGTCACCAATGGTCACCAAAGGTCACCAAAGGTCACCCCAAAGGTCACCAAAGGTCACCCCAAAGGTCACCAAAGGTCACCCCAAAGGTCACCAAAGGTCACCAAAGGTCACCCCAAAGGTCACCAAAGGTCACCCCAAAGGTCACCAAAGGTCACCAAAGGTCACCAAAGGTCACCAAAGGTCACCAAAGGTCATCCCAAAGGTCACCAAAGGTCACCCCAAAGGTCACCAAAGGTCACCAAAGGTCACCAAAGGTCACCAAAGGTCACCAAAGGTCACCCCAAAGGTCACCAAAGGTCACCCCAAAGGTCACCAAAGGTCACCCCAAAGGTCACCAAAGGTCACCAAAGGTCACCAAAGGTCACCCCAAAGGTCACCAAAGGTCACCAAAGGTCACCAAAGGTCACCAAAGGTCACCAAAGGTCATCCCAAAGGTCACCAAAGGTCACCCCAAAGGTCACCAAAGGTCACCAAAGGTCACCAAAGGTCACCAAAGGTCACCAAAGGTCACCCCAAAGGTCACCCCAAAGGTCACCAAAGGTCACCCCAAAGGTCACCAAAGGTCACCAAAGGTCACCCCAAAGGTCACCAAAGGTCACCCCAAAGGTCACCAAAGGTCACCAAAGGTCACCAAAGGTCATCCCAAAGGTCACCAAAGGTCACCCCAAAGGTCACCAAAGGTCACCAAAGGTCACCAAAGGTCACCAAAGGTCACCAAAGGTCACCCCAAAGGTCACCAAACGTCACCAAAGGTCACCAAAGGTCACCAAAGGTCACCAAAGGTCATCCCAAAGGTCACCAAAGGTCACCCCAAAGGTCACCAAAGGTCACCAAAAATCACCAAAGGTCACCAAAGGTCACCAAAGGTCACCCCAAAGGTCACCAAAGGTCACCCCAAAGGTCACCAAAGGTCACCAAAGGTCACCAAAGGTCACCCCAAAGGTCACCAAACGTCACCCCAAAGGTCACCAAAGGTCACCCCAAAGGTCACCAAAGGTCACCAAAGGTCACCAAAGGTCACCCCAAAGGTCACCAAAGGTCACCAAAGGTCACCAAAGGTCACCAAAGGTCACCAAAGGTCATCCCAAAGGTCACCAAAGGTCACCCCAAAGGTCACCAAAGGTCACCAAAAATCACCAAAGGTCACCAAAGGTCACCAAAGGTCACCCCAAAGGTCACCAAAGGTCACCCCAAAGGTCACCAAAGGTCACCCCAAAGGTCACCAAAGGTCACCAAAGGTCACCAAAGGTCACCCCAAAGGTCACCAAAGGTCACCAAAGGTCACCAAAGGTCACCAAAGGTCACCAAAGGTCATCCCAAAGGTCACCAAAGGTCACCCCAAAGGTCACCAAAGGTCACCAAAGGTCACCAAAGGTCACCAAAGGTCACCAAAGGTCACCCCAAAGGTCACCAAAGGTCACCCCAAAGGTCACCAAAGGTCACCCCAAAGGTCACCAAAGGTCACCAAAGGTCACCCCAAAGGTCACCAAAGGTCACCCCAAAGGTCACCAAAGGTCACCAAAGGTCACCAAAGGTCAGCAAAGGTCACCAAAGGTCACCACAGGTCACCAAAGGTCACCCCAAAGGTCACCAAAGGTCACCAAAGGTCACCAAAGGTCACCCCAAAGGTCACCAAAGGTCACCAAAGGTCACCCCAAAGGTCACTAAAGGTCACCCCAAAGGTCACCAAAGGTCACCAAAGGTCACCAAAGGTCACCAAAGGTCACCCCAAAGGTCACCAAAGGTCACCCCAAAGGTCACCAATGGTCACCAAAGGTCACCAAAGGTCACCAAAGGTCACCAAAGGTCACCCCAAAGGTCACCAAAGGTCATCCCAAAGGTCACCAAAGGTCACCCCAAAGGTCACCAAAGGTCACCAAAGGTCACCAATGGTCACCAAAGGTCACCAAAGGTCACCCCAAAGGTCACCAAAGGTCACCCCAAAGGTCACCAAAGGTCACCCCAAAGGTCACCAAAGGTCACCAAAGGTCACCCCAAAGGTCACCAAAGGTCACCCCAAAGGTCACCAAAGGTCACCAAAGGTCACCAAAGGTCACCAAAGGTCACCAAAGGTCATCCCAAAGGTCACCAAAGGTCACCCCAAAGGTCACCAAAGGTCACCAAAGGTCACCAAAGGTCACCAAAGGTCACCAAAGGTCACCCCAAAGGTCACCAAAGGTCACCCCAAAGGTCACCAAAGGTCACCCCAAAGGTCACCAAAGGTCACCAAAGGTCACCAAAGGTCACCCCAAAGGTCACCAAAGGTCACCAAAGGTCACCAAAGGTCACCAAAGGTCACCAAAGGTCACCAAAGGTCATCCAAAGGTCACCAAAGGTCACCCCAAAGGTCACCAAAGGTCACCAAAGGTCACCAAAGGTCACCAAAGGTCACCCCAAAGGTCACCAAAGGTCACCCCAAAGGTCACCAAAGGTCACCCCAAAGGTCACCAAACAAAGGTCACCCCAAAGGTCACCAAAGGTCACCCCAAAGGTCACCAAAGATCACCAAAGGTCACCACAGGTCACCAAAGGTCACCCCAAAGGTCACCAAAGGTCACCAAAGGTCACCAAAGGTCACCCCAAAGGTCACCAAAGGTCACCAAAGGTCACCCCAAAGGTCACTAAAGGTTACCCCAAAGGTCACCAAAGGTCACCAAAGGTCACCAAAGGTCACCAAAGGTCACCCCAAAGGTCACCACAGGTCACCCCAAAGGGCACCCCAAAGGTCACCAAAAGTTTACCAAAGGTCACCAAAAGTCACCCCAAAGGTCACCAAAGATCACCCCAAAGGTCACCAAAGGTCACCAAAGGTCACCCCAAAGGTCACCAAAGGTCACCCCAAACGTCACCAAAGGTCACCAAAGGTCACCCCAAAGGTCAACACAGGTCACCCCAAAGGTCACCCCAAAGGTCAACAAAAGTTACCAAAGGTCACCAAAAGTCACCCCAAAGGTCACCAAAGATCACCCCAAAGGTCACCAAAGGTCACCCCAAAAGTCACCAAAGGTCACCCCAAAGGTCACCAAAGGTCACCAAAGGTCACCAAAGGTCACCCCAAAGGTCACCAAAGGTCACCAAAGGTCACCAAAGGTCACCCCAAAGGTCACCAAAGGTCACCAAAGGTCACCAAAGGTCACCAAAGGTCACCAAAGGTCACCAAGTCCCAAAGGTCACCAAAGGTCACCCCAAAGGTCACCAAAGGTCACCAAAGGTCACCAAAGGTCACCAAAGGTCACCCCAAGGGCACCAAAGGTCACCCCAAAGGTCACCAAAGGTCACCCCAAAGGTCACCAAAGGTCACCCCAAAGGTCACCAAAGGTCACCCCAAAGGTCACCAAAGGTCACCAAAGGTTACCAAAGGTCACCAAAGGTCACCAAAGGTCACCCCAAAGGTCACCAAAGGTCACCAAAGGTCACCAAAGGTCACCAAAGGTCACCAAAGGTCACCAAAGGTCATCCCAAAGGTCACCAAAGGTCACCCCAAAGGTCACCAAAGGTCAGCAAAGGTCACCAAAGGTCACCAAAGGTCACCAAAGGTCACCCCAAAGGTCACCAAAGGTCACCCCAAAGGTCACCAAAGGTCACCCCAAAGGTCACCAAAGGTCACCAAAGGTCACCAAAGGTCACCCCAAAGGTCACCAAAGGTCACCAAAGGTCACCAAAGGTCACCAAAGGTCACCAAAGGTCACCCCAAAGGTCACCAAAGGTCACCCCAAAGGTCACCAAAGGTCACCCCAAAGGTCACCAAAGGTCACCAAAGGTCACCAAAGGTCACCCCAAAGGTCACCAAAGGTCACCAAAGGTCACCAAAGGTCACCAAAGGTCACCAAAGGTCACCCCAAAGGTCACCAAAGGTCACCCCAAAGGTCACCAAAGGTCACCAAAGGTCACCCCAAAGGTCACCAAAGGTCACCCCAAAGGTCACCAAAGGTCACCAAAGGTCACCAAAGGTCAGCAAAGGTCACCAAAGGTCACCACAGGTCACCAAAGGTCACCCCAAAGGTCACCAAAGGTCACCAAAGGTCATCCCAAAGGTCACCAAAGGTCACCCCAAAGGTCACCAAAGGTCACCAAAGGTCACCAAAGGTCACCAAAGGTCACCAAAGGTCACCCCAAAGGTCACCAAAGGTCACCCCAAAGGTCACCAAAGGTCACCCCAAAGGTCACCAAAGGTCACCAAAGGACACCAAAGGTCATCCCAAAGGTCACCAAAGGTCACCCCAAAGGTCACCAAAGGTCACCAAAGGTCACCAAAGGTCACCAAAGGTCACCCCAAAGGTCACCAAAGGTCACCCCAAAGGTCACCAAAGGTCACCCCAAAGGTCACCAAAGGTCACCAAAGGTCACCAAAGGTCACCCCAAAGGTCACCAAAGGTCACCAAAGGTCACCAAAGGTCACCAAAGGTCACCAAAGGTCACCCCAAAGGTCACCAAAGGTCACCCCAAAGGTCACCAAAGGTCACCCCAAAGGTCACCAAAGGTCACCAAAGGTCACCAAAGGTCACCCCAAAGGTCACCAAAGGTCACCAAAGGTCACCAAAGGTCACCAAAGGTCACCAAAGGTCACCAAAGGTCATCCCAAAGGTCACCAAAGGTCACCCCAAAGGTCACCAAAGGTCACCAAAGGTCACCAAAGGTCACCAAAGGTCACCAAAGGACACCCCAAAGGTCACCAAAGGTCACCCCAAAGGTCACCAAAGGTCACCCCAAAGGTCACCAAAGGTCACCAAAGGTCACCCCAAAGGTCACCAAAGGTCACCCCAAAGGTCACCAAAGGTCACCCCAAAGGTCACCAAAGGTCACCAAAGGTCACCAAAGGTCACCCCAAAGGTCACCAAAGGTCACCAAAGGTCACCAAAGGTCACCAAAGGTCACCAAAGGTCACCAAAGGTCACCAAAGGTCACCCCAAAGGTCACCAAAGGTCACCCCAGAGGTCACCAAAGGTCACCCCAAAGGTCACCAAAGGTCACCAAAGGTCACCAAAGGTCACCCCAAAGGTCACCAAAGGTCACCAAAGGTCACCAAAGGTCACCAAAGGTCACCAAAGGTCATCCCAAAGGTCACCAAAAGTCACCCCAAAGGTCACCAAAGGTCACCAAAGGTCACCAAAGGTCACCAAAGGTCACCAAAGGACACCCCAAAGGTCACCAAAGGTCACCCCAAAGGTCACCAAAGGTCACCCCAAAGGTCACCAAAGGTCACCAAAGGTCACCCCAAAGGTCACCAAAGGTCACCCCAAAGGTCACCAAAGGTCACCAAAGGTCACCAAAGGTCAGCAAAGGTCACCAAAGGTCACCACAGGTCACCAAAGGTCACCCCAAAGGTCACCAAAGGTCACCAAAGGTCACCAAAGGTCAGCAAAGGTCACCAAAGGTCACCACAGGTCACCAAAGGTCACCCCCAAGGTCACCAAAGGTCACCAAAGGTCACCAAAGGTCACCAAAGGTCACCCCAAAGGTCACCAAAGGTCACCAAAGGTCACCCCAAAGGTCACTAAAGGTCACCCCAAAGGTCACCAAAGGTCACCAAAGGTCACCAAAGGTCACCAAAGGTCACCCCAAAGGTCACCCCAAAGGTCACCAATGGTCACCAAAGGTCACCAAAGGTCACCCCAAAGGTCACCAAAGGTCACCCCAAAGGTCACCAAAGGTCACCCCAAAGGTCACCAAAGGTCACCAAAGGTCACCCCAAAGGTCACCAAAGGTCACCCCAAAGGTCACCAAAGGTCACCAAAGGTCACCAAAGGTCACCAAAGGTCACCAAAGGTCATCCCAAAGGTCACCAAAGGTCACCCCAAAGGTCACCAAAGGTCACCAAAGGTCACCAAAGGTCACCAAAGGTCACCAAAGGTCACCCCAAAGGTCACCAAAGGTCACCCCAAAGGTCACCAAAGGTCACCCCAAAGGTCACCAAAGGTCACCAAAGGTCACCAAAGGTCACCCCAAAGGTCACCAAAGGTCACCAAAGGTCACCAAAGGTCACCAAAGGTCACCAAAGGTCATCCCAAAGGTCACCAAAGGTCACCCCAAAGGTCACCAAAGGTCACCAAAGGTCACCAAAGGTCACCAAAGGTCACCAAAGGTCACCCCAAAGGTTACCCCAAAGGTCACCAAAGGTCACCCCAAAGGTCACCAAAGGTCACCAAAGGTCACCACAAAGGTCACCAAAGGTCACCCCAAAGGTCACCAAAGGTCACCAAAGGTCACCAAATGTCACCAAAGGTCATCCCAAAGGTCACCAAAGGTCACCCCAAAGGTCACCAAAGGTCACCAAAGGTCACCAAAGGTCACCAAAGGTCACCAAAGGTCACCCCAAAGGTCACCAAACGTCACCCCAAAGGTCACCAAAGGTCACCCCAAAGGTCACCAAAGGTCACCAAAGGTCACCAAAGGTCACCCCAAAGGTTACCAAAGGTCACCAAAAGTCACCAAAGGTCACCAAAGGTCACCAAAGGTCATCCCAAAGGTCACCAAAGGTCACCCCAAAGGTCACCAAAGGGTCACCAAAGGTCACCAAAGGTCACCAAAGGTCACCAAAGGTCACCCCAAAGGTCACCAAAGGTCACCCCAAAGGTCACCAAAGGTCACCAAAGGTCACCAAAGGTCACCCCAAAGGTCACCAAAGGTCACCAAAGGTCACCAAAGGTCACCCAAAGGTCACCAAAGGTCACCCAAAGGTCACCAAAGGTCACCCCAAAGGTCACCAAAGGTCACCAAAGGTCACCAAAGGTCACCAAAGGTCACCCCAAAGGTCACCAAAGGTCACCCAAAAGGTCACCAAAGGTCACCCCAAAGGTCACCAAAGGTCACCAAAGGGCACCCCAAAGGTCACCAAAGGTCACCCCAAAGGTCACCAAAGGTCACCAAAGGTCACCAAAGTTCAGCAAAGGTCACCAAAGGTCACCACAGGTCACCAAAGGTCACCCCAAGGTCACCAAAGGTCACCAAAGGTCACCAAAGGTCACCCCAAAGGTCACCAAAGGTCACCAAAGGTCACCCCAAAGGGTCACTAAAGGTCACCCAAAGGTCACCAAAGGTCACCAAAGGTCACCAAAGGTCACCAAAGGTCACCCCAAAGGTCACCAAAGGTCACCCCAAAGGTCACCAATGGTCACCAAAGGTCACCAAAGGTCACCAAAGGTCACCCCAAAGGTCACCAAAGGTCATCCCAAAAGGTCACCAAAGGTCACCCCAAAGGTCACCAAAGGTCACCAAAGGTCACCAAAGGTCACCAAAGGTCACCAAAGGTCACCCAAAGGTCACCAAAGTCACCCCAAAGGTCACCAAAGGTCACCCCAAAGGTCACCAAAGGTCACCAAAGGTCACCCAAAGGTCACCAAAGGTCACCCCAAAGGTCACCAAAGGTCACCAAGGTCACCAAAGGTCACCAAAGGTCACCAAAGGTCATCCCAAAGGTCACCAAAGGTCACCCCAAAGGTCACCAAAGGTCACCAAAGGTCACCAAAGGTCACCAAAGGTCACCAAAGGTCACCCAAAGGTCACCAAAGGTCACCCAAAGGTCACCAAAGGTCACCCCAAAGGTCACCCCAAAGGTCACCAAAGGTCACCAAAGGTCACCAAAGGTCACCCAAAGGTCACCAAAGGTCACCAAAGGTCACCAAAGGTCACCAAAGGTCACCAAAGGTCATCCCAAAGGTCACCAAAGGTCACCCCAAAGGTCACCAAAGGTCACCAAAGGTCACCAAAGGTCACCAAAGGTCACCCCAAAGGTCACCAAAGGTCACCCCAAAGGTCACCAAAGGTCACCCCAAAGGTCACCAAAGGTCACCAAAGGTCACCCCAAAGGTCACCAAAGGTCACCCAAAGGTCACCAAAGGTCACCAAAGGTCACCAAAGGTCACCAAAGGTCACCAAAGGTCACCAAAGGTCACCCCAAAGGTCACCAAAGGTCACCCCAAAGGTCACCAAAGGTCACCAAAGGTCCAAAGGTCACCAAGGTCACCAAAGGTCACCAAAGGTCACCCCAAAGGTCACCAAAGGTCACCAAAGGTCACCAAAGGTCACCCCAAAGGTCACCAAGGTCACCAAAGGTCATCCCCAAAGGTCACCAAAGGTCACCCCAAAGGTCACCAAAGGTCACCAAAGGTCACCAAAGGTCCCAAAGGTCACCAAAGGTCACCCCAAAGGTCACCAAAGTTCACCCCAAAGGTCACCAAAGGTCACCAAAGGTCACCAAAGGTCACCAAAGGTCACCCAAAGGTCACCAAAGGTCACCAAAGGTCACCAAAGGTCACCAAAGGTCACAAAGGTCACCAAAGGTCACCAAAGGTCACCCAAAGGTCACCAAAGGTCACCAAAGGTCACCAAAGGTCACCAAAGGTCACCCCAAAGGTCACCAAAGGTCACCAAAGGTCACCCCAAAGGTCACCAAAGGTCACCCCAAAGGTCACCAAAGGTCACCCCAAAGGTCACCAAAGGTCACCAAAGGTCACCCCAAAGGTCACCAAAGGTCACCAAAGGTCAGCCAAAGGTCACCAAAGGTCACCAAAGGTCACCAAAGGTCACCAAAGGTCACCAAAGGTCACCAAAGGTCACCAAAGGTCACCAAAGGTCACCAAAGGTCACCAAAGGTCACCCCAAAGGTCACCAAAGGTCACCCCAAAGGTCAGCCCCCAAAGGTCACCAAAGGTCCCCAAAGGTCACCAAAGGTCACCCAAAGGTCACCAAAGGTCACCCAAAGGTCACCAAAGGTCACCAAAGGTCACCAAAGGTCACGAAAGGTCACCAAAGGTCATCTCAAAGGTCACCAAAGGTCACCCCAAAGGTCACCAAAGGTCACCAAAGGTCACCAAAGGTCACCCCAAAGGTCACCAAAGGTCACCCCAAAGGTCACCAAAGGTCACCCCAAAGGTCACCAAAGGTCACCAAAGGTCACCCCAAAGGTCACCAAAGGTTACACCCAAAGGTCACCAAAGGTCACCAAAGGTCACCAAAGGTCAGCAAAGGTCACCAAAGGTCACCACAGGTCACCAAAGGTCACCTCAAAGGTCACCAAAGGTCACCAAAGGTCACCAAAGGTCACCAAAGGTCACCCCAAAGGTCACCAAAGGTCACCAAAGGTCACCCCAAAGGTCACTAAAGGTCACCCCAAAGGTCACCAAAGGTCACCAAAGGTCACCAAAGGTCACCAAAGGTCACCCCAAAGGTCACCCCAAAGGTCACCAATGGTCACCAAAGGTCACCAAAGGTCACCCCAAAGGTCACCAAAGGTCACCCCAAAGGTCACCAAAGGTCACCCCAAAGGTCACCAAAGGTCACCAAAGGTCACCCCAAAGGTCACCAAAGGTCACCCCAAAGGTCACCAAAGGTCACCAAAGGTCACCAAAGGTCACCAAAGGTCATCCCAAAGGTCACCAAAGGTCACCCCAAAGGTCACCAAAGGTCACCAAAGGTCACCAAAGGTCACCAAAGGTCACCAAAGGTCACCCCAAAGGTCACCAAAGGTCACCCCAAAGGTCACCAAAGGTCACCCCAAAGGTCACCAAAGGTCACCAAAGGTCACCAAAGGTCACCCCAAAGGTCACCAAAGGTCACCAAAGGTCACCAAAGGTCACCAAAGGTCACCAAAGGTCATCCCAAAGGTCACCAAAGGTCACCCCAAAGGTCACCAAAGGTCACCAAAGGTCACCAAAGGTCACCAAAGGTCACCAAAGGTCACCCCAAAGGTCACCCCAAAGGTCACCAAAGGTCACCCCAAAGGTCACCAAAGGTCACCAAAGGTCACCCAAAGGTCACCAAAGGTCACCCCAAAGGTCACCAAAGGTCACCAAAGGTCACCAAAGGTCACCAAAGGTCATCCCAAAGGTCACCAAAGGTCACCCCAAAGGTCACCAAAGGTCACCAAAGGTCACCAAAGGTCACCAAAGGTCACCCCAAAGGTCACCAAACGTCACCCCAAAGGTCACCAAAGGTCACCCCAAAGGTCACCAAAGGTCACCAAACGTCACCAAAGGTCACCCCAAAGGTCACCAAAGGTCACCAAAGGTCACCAAAGGTCACCAAAGGTCACCAAAGGTCATCCCAAAGGTCACCAAAGGTCACCCCAAAGGTCACCAAAGGTCACCCCAAAGGTCACCAAAGGTCACCAAAGGTCACCAAAGGTCACCCCAAAGGTCACCAAAGGTCACCAAAGGTCACCAAAGGTCACCAAAGGTCACCAAAGGTCATCCCAAAGGTCACCAAAGGTCACCCCAAAGGTCACCAAAGGTCACCAAAGGTCACCAAAGGTCACCAAAGGTCACCCCAAAGGTCACCAAAGGTCACCCCAAAGGTCACCAAAGGTCACCCCATAGATCACCAAAGGTCACCAAAGGTCACCCCAAAGGTCACCAAAGGTCACCCCAAAGGTCACCAAAGGTCACCAAAGGTCACCAAAGTTCAGCAAAGGTCACCAAAGGTCACCACAGGTCACCAAAGGTCACCCCAAAGGTCACCAAAGGTCACCAAAGGTCACCAAAGGTCACCCCAAAGGTCACCAAAGGTCACCAAAGGTCACCCCAAAGGTCACTAAAGGTCACCCCAAAGGTCACCAAAGGTCACTAAAGGTCACCAAAGGTCACCAAAGGTCACCCCAAAGGTCACCAAAGGTCACCCCAAAGGTCACCAATGGTCACCAAAGGTCACCAAAGGTCACCAAAAGGTCACCAAAGGTCACCCCAAAGGTCACCAAAGGTCATCCCAAAAGGTCACCAAAGGTCACCCCAAAGGTCACCAAAGGTCACCAAAGGTCACCAATGGTCACCAAAGGTCACCAAAGGTCACCCCAAAGGTCACCAAAGGTCACCAAAGGTCACCAAAGGTCACCAAAGGTCACCAAAGGTCATCCCAAAGGTCAACAAAGGTCACCCCAAAGGTCACCAAAGGTCACCAAAGGTCACCAAAGGTCACCAAAGGTCACCCAAAGGTCACCCCAAAGGTCACCAAAGGTCACCCAAAGGTCACCAAAGGTCACTACAAAGGTCACCCCAAAGGTCACCAAAGGTCACCAAAGGTCACCAAGGTCACCCCAAAGGTCACCAAAGGTCACCAAAGGTCACCAAAGGTCACCAAAGGTCACCAAAGGTCATCCCAAAGGTCACCAAAGGTCACCCCAAAGGTCACCAAAGGTCACCAAAGGTCACCAAAGGTCACCAAAGGTCACCCCAAAGGTCACCAAAGGTCACCCCAAAGGTCACCAAAGGTCACCCCAAAGGTTCACCAAAGGTCACCAAAGGTCACCCCAAAGGTCACCAAAGGTCACCCCAAAGGTCACCAAAGGTCACCAAAGGTCACCAAAGGTCAGCAAAGGTCACCAGAGGTCACCACAGGTCACCAAAGGTCACCCCCAAAGGTCACCAAAAGGTCACCAAAGGTCACCAAAGGTCACCCCAAAGGTCACCAAAGGTCACCAAAGGCACCCCAAAGGTCACTAAAGGTTACCCAAAGGTCACCAAAGGTCACCAAAGGTCACCAAAGGTCACCAAAGGTCACCCCAAAGGTCACCAAAGGTCACCCCCAAAGGTCACCAAAGGTCACCCCCAAAGGTCACCAAGGTCACCAAAGGTCACCAAAGGTCACCCCAAAGGTCACCAAAGGTCACCAAAGGTCACCCCAAAGGTCACCAAAGGTCACCAAAGGTCACCAAAGGTCACCAAAGGTCACCCCAAAGGTCCACCACAGGTCACCCCAAAGGTCACCCCAAAGGTCACCAAAAGTTTACCAAAGGTCACCAAAGGTCACCCCAAAGGTCACCAAAGGTCACCCCAAACGTCACCAAAGGTCACCAAAGGTCACCCCAAAGGTCAACACAGGTCACCCCAAAGGTCACCCCAAAGGTCACCAAAAGTTACCCAAAGGTCACCAAAGTCACCCCAAAGGTCACCAAAGATCACCCCAAAGGTCACCAAAGGTCACCCCAAAGTCACCAAAGGTCACGCACCAAAGGTCACCAAAGGTCACCAAAGGTCACCAAAGGTCACCCCAAAGGTCACCAAAGGTCACCAAAGGTCACCAAAGGTCACCCCAAAGGTCACCAAAGGTCACCAAAGGTCACCAAAGGTCACCAAAGGTCACCAAAGGTCATCCAAAGGTCACCAAAGGTCACCCCAAAGGTCACCAAAGGTCACCAAAGGTCACCAAAGGTCACCAAAGGTCACCAAAGGTCACCCCAAAGGTCACCAAAGGTCACCCCAAAGGGTCACCAAAGGTCACCCCAAAGGTCACCAAAGGTCACCAAAGGTCACCCCAAAGCTCACCAAAGGTCACCCCAAAGGTCACCAAAGGTCACCAAAGGTCACCAAAGGTCACCAAAAGGTCATCCCAAAGGTCACCAAAGGTCACCCCAAAGGTCACCAAAGGTCAGCAAAGGTCACCAAAGGTCACCAAAGGTCACCAAAGGTCACCCCAAAGGTCACCAAAGGTCACCCCAAAGGTCACCAAAGGTCACCCCAAAGGTCACCAAAGGTCACCAAAGGTCACCAAAGGTCACCCCAAAGGTCACCAAAGGTCACCAAAGGTCACCAAAGGTCACCAAAGGTCACCAAAGGTCACCCCAAAGGTCACCAAAGGTCACCCCAAAGGTCACCAAAGGTCACCCCAAAGGTCACCAAAGGTCACCAAAGGTCACCAAAGGTCACCCCAAAGGTCACCAAAGGTCACCAAAGGTCACCAAAGGTCACCAAAGGTCACCAAAGGTCATCCCAAAGGTCATCAAAGGTCACCCCAAAGGTCACCAAAGTGTCACCAAAGGTCACCAAAGGTCACCAAAGGTCACACCAAAGGTCACCAAAGGTCACCCCAAAGGTCACCAAAGGTCACCAAAGGTCACCCCAAAGGTCACCAAAGGTCCCCAAAGGTCACCAAAGGTCACCAAAGGTCACCAAAGGTCAGCAAAGGTCACCAAAGGTCACTAAAGGTCATCCCAAAGGTCACCAAAGGTCACCCCAAAGGTCACCAAAGGTCACCAAAGGTCACCAAAGGTCACCAAAGGTCACCAAAGGTCACCCCAAAGGTCACCAAAGGTCACCCCAAAGGTCACCAAAGGTCACCCCAAAGGTCACCAAAGGTCACCAAAGGTCACCAAAGGTCATCCCAAAGGTCACCAAAGGTCACCCCAAAGGTCACCAAAGGTCACCAAAGGTCACCAAAGGTCACCAAAGGTCACCCCAAAGGTCACCAAAGGTCACCCCAAAGGTCACCAAAGGTCACCCCAAAGGTCACCAAAGGTCACCAAAGGTCACCAAAGGTCACCCCAAAGGTCACCAAAGGTCACCAAAGGTCACCAAAGGTCACCAAAGGTCACCAAAGGTCACCCCAAAGGTCACCAAAGGTCACCCCAAAGGTCACCAAAGGTCACCCCAAAGGTCACCAAAGGTCACCAAAGGTCACCAAAGGTCACCCCAAAGGTCACCAAAGGTCACCAAAGGTCACCAAAGGTCACCAAAGGTCACCAAAGGTCATCCCAAAGGTCACCAAAGGTCACCCCAAAGGTCACCAAAGGTCACCAAAGGTCACCAAAGGTCACCAAAGATCACCAAAGGACACCCCCAAAGGTCACCAAAGGGTCACCCCAAAGGTCACCAAAGGTCACCCCAAAGGTCACCAAAGGTCACCAAAGGTCACCCCAAAGGTCACCAAAGGTCACCCCAAAGGTCACCAAAGGTCACCCCAAAGGTCACCAAAGGTCACCAAAGGTCACCAAAGGTCACCCCAAAAATCACCAAAGGTCACCAAAGGTCACCAAAGGTCACCAAAGGTCACCAAAGGTCACCCCAAAGGTCACCAAAGGTCACCCCAAAGGTCACCAAAGGTCACCCCAAAGGTCACCAAAGGTCACCAAAGGTCACCAAAGGTCACCCCAAAGGTCACCAACCAAAGGTCACCAAAGGTCACCAAAGGTCACCAAAGGTCATCCCAAAGGTCACCAAAAGTCACCCCAAAGGTCACCAAAGGTCACCAAAGGTCACCAAAGGTCACCAAAGGACACCCCAAAGGTCACCAAAGGTCACCCCAAAGGTCACCAAAGGTCACCCCAAAGGTCACCAAAGGTCACCAAAGGTCACCCCAAAGGTCACCAAAGGTCACCCCAAAGGTCACCAAAGGTCACCAAAGGTCACCAAAGGTCAGCAAAGGTCACCAAAGGTCACCACAGGTCACCAAAGGTCACCCCAAAGGTCACCAAAGGTCACCAAAGGTCACCAAAGGTCACCAAAGGTCACCCCAAAGGTCACCAAAGGTCACCAAAGGTCACCCCAAAGGTCACTAAAGGTCACCCCAAAGGTCACCAAAGGTCACCAAAGGTCACCAAAGGTCACCAAAGGTCACCCCAAAGGTCACCAAAGGTCACCCCAAAGGTCACCAATGGTCACCAAAGGTCACCAAAGGTCACCCCAAAGGTCACCAAAGGTCACCCCAAAGGTCACCAAAGGTCACCAAAGGTCACCAAAGGTCACCCCAAAGGTCACTAAAGGTCACCCCAAAGGTCACCAAAGGTCACCAAAGGTCACCCCAAAGATCACCAAAGGTCACCCCAAAGGTCACCAAAGATCACCAAAGGTCACCAAAGGTCACCGAAGGTCACCAAAGGTCACCCCAAAGGTCACCACAGGTCACCCCAAAGGTCACCCCAAAGGTCACCAAAAGTTACCAAAGGTCACCAAAAGTCACCCCAAAGGTCACCAAAGATCACCCCAAAGGTCACCAAAGGTCACCCCAAAGGTCACCCCAAAGGTCACCAAAAGTTACCAAAGGTCACCAAAAGTCACCCCAAAGGTCACCAAAGATCACCCCAAAGGTCACCAAAGGTCACCCCAAAAGTCACCAAAGGTCACCCCAAAGGTCACCAAAGGTCACCAAAGGTCACCAAAGGTCACCCCAAAGATCACCAAAGGTCACCAAAGGTCACCAAAGGTCACCCCAAAGGTCACCAAAGGTCACCAAAGGTCACCAAAGGTCACCAAAGGTCACCAAAGGTCATCCCAAAGGTCACCAAAGGTCACCAAAGGTCACCAAAGGTCATCCCAAAGGTCACCAAAGGTCACCCCAAAGGTCACCAAAGGTCACCAAAGGTCACCAAAGGTCACCAAAGATCACCAAAGGACACCCCAAAGGTCACCAAAGGTCACCCCAAAGGTCACCAAAGGTCACCCCAAAGGTCACCAAAGGTCACCCCAAAGGTCACCAAAGGTCACCAAAGGTCACCCCAAAGGTCACCAAAGGTCACCCCAAAGGTCACCAAAGGTCACCCCAAAGGTCACCAAAGGTCACCAAAGGTCACCAAAGGTCACCCCAAAGGTCACCAAAGGTCACCAAAGGTCACCAAAGGTCACCAAAGGTCACCAAAGGTCACCCCAAAGGTCACCAAAGGTCACCCCAAAGGTCACCAAAGGTCACCCCAAAGGTCACCAAAGGTCACCAAAGGTCACCAAAGGTCACCCCAAAGGTCACCAAAGGTCACCAAAGGTCACCAAAGGTCACCAAAGGTCACCAAAGGTCATCCCAAAGGTCACCAAAAGTCACCCCAAAGGTCACCAAAGGTCACCAAAGGTCACCAAAGGTCACCAAAGGACACCCCAAAGGTCACCAAAGGTCACCCCAAAGGTCACCAAAGGTCACCCCAAAGGTCACCAAAGGTCACCAAAGGTCACCCCAAAGGTCACCAAAGGTCACCCCAAAGGTCACCAAAGGTCACCAAAGGTCACCAAAGGTCAGCAAAGGTCACCAAAGGTCACCACAGGTCACCAAAGGTCACCCCAAAGGTCACCAAAGGTCACCAAAGGTCACCAAAGGTCACCAAAGGTCACCCCAAAGGTCACCAAAGGTCACCAAAGGTCACCCCAAAGGTCACTAAAGGTCACCCCAAAGGTCACCAAAGGTCACCAAAGGTCACCAAAGGTCACCAAAGGTCACCCCAAAGGTCACCAAAGGTCACCCCAAAGGTCACCAATGGTCACCAAAGGTCACCAAAGGTCACCCCAAAGGTCACCAAAGGTCACCCCAAAGGTCACCAAAGGTCACCAAAGGTCACCAAAGGTCACCCCAAAGGTCACTAAAGGTCACCCCAAAGGTCACCAAAGGTCACCAAAGGTCACCCCAAAGATCACCAAAGGTCACCCCAAAGGTCACCAAAGATCACCAAAGGTCACCAAAGGTCACCGAAGGTCACCAAAGGTCACCCCAAAGGTCACCACAGGTCACCCCAAAGGTCACCCCAAAGGTCACCAAAAGTTACCAAAGGTCACCAAAAGTCACCCCAAAGGTCACCAAAGATCACCCCAAAGGTCACCAAAGGTCACCCCAAAGGTCACCCCAAAGGTCACCAAAAGTTACCAAAGGTCACCAAAAGTCACCCCAAAGGTCACCAAAGATCACCCCAAAGGTCACCAAAGGTCACCCCAAAAGTCACCAAAGGTCACCCCAAAGGTCACCAAAGGTCACCAAAGGTCACCAAAGGTCACCCCAAAGGTCACCAAAGGTCACCAAAGGTCACCAAAGGTCACCCCAAAGGTCACCAAAGGTCACCAAAGGTCACCAAAGGTCACCAAAGGTCACCAAAGGTCATCCCAAAGGTCACCAAAGGTCACCCCAAAGGTCACCAAAGGTCACCAAAGGTCACCAAAGGTCACCAAAGGTCACCAAAGGTCACCCCAAAGGTCACCAAAGGTCACCCCAAAGGTCACCAAAGGTCACCCCAAAGGTCACCAAAGGTCACTAAAGGTCACCCCAAAGGTCACCAAAGGTCACCCCAAAGGTCACCAAAGGTCACCAAAGGTCACCAAAGGTCACCAAAGGTCACCAAAGGTCATCCCAAAGGTCACCAAAGGTCACCCCAAAGGTCACCAAAGGTCACCAAAGGTCACCAAAGGTCACCAAAGGTCACCCCAAAGGTCACCAAAGGTCACCCCAAAGGTCACCAAAGGTCACCCCAAAGGTCACCAAAGGTCACCAAAGGTCACCAAACGTCACCCCAAAGGTCACCAAAGGTCACCCCAAAGGTCACCAAAGGTCACCCCAAAGGTCACCAAAGGTTACCAAAGGTCACCCCAAAGGTCACCAAAGGTCACCCCAAAGGTCACCAAAGGTCACCAAAGGTCACCAAAGGTCACCAAAGGTCACCCCAAAGGTCACCAAAGTTCACCAAAGGTCACCAAAGGTCACCCCAAAGGTCACCAAAGGTCACCAAAGGTCACCAAAGGTCACCTAAAGGTCACCAAAGGTCACCAAAGGTCACCAAAGGTCACCAAAGGTCACCAAAGGTCATCCCAAAGGTCACCAAAGTTCACCCCAAAGGTCACCAAAGGTCACCAAAGGTCACCCCAAAGGTTACCAAAGGTCACCCCAAAGGTCACCAAAGGTCACCCCAAAGGTCACAAAAGGTCACCAAAGGTCACCAAAGGTCACCCCAAAGGTCACCAAAGGTCACCCCAAATGTCACTAAAGGTCACCCCAAAGGTCACCAAAGGTCACCAAAGGTCACCAAAGGTCACCAAAGGTCACCCCAAAGGTCACCAAAGGTCACCCCAAAGGTCACCAATGGTCACCAAAGGTCACCAAAGGTCACCCCAAAGGTCACCAAAGGTCACCCCAA
This sequence comes from Agriotes lineatus, assembly GCA_940337035.1. Classification (NCBI taxonomy): domain Eukaryota; kingdom Metazoa; phylum Arthropoda; class Insecta; order Coleoptera; family Elateridae; genus Agriotes; species Agriotes lineatus. Next base: position 20,478 of record CALNHX010007721.1, on the reverse strand, counting down.
AGGTCACCAAAGGTCACCAAAGGTCACCAAAGGTCACCCCAAAGGTCACTAAAGGTCACCCCAAAGGTCACCAAAGGTCACCAAAGGTCACCCCAAAGGTCACCAAAGGTCACCCCAAAGGTCACCAAAGGTCACCAAAGGTCACCAAAGGTCACCGAAGGTCACCAAAGGTCACCAAAGGTCACCCCAAAGGTCACCAAAGGTCACCCCAAAGGTCACCAAAGGTTACCAAAGGTCAGCAAAGGTCACCCCAAAGGTCACCAAAGGTCACCAAAGGTCACCAAAGGTCACCAAAGGTCACCCCAAAGGTCACCAAAGGTCACCAAAGGTCACCAAAGGTCACCCCAAAGGTCACCAAAGGTCACCAAAGGTCACCCCAAAGGTCACCAAAGGTCACCAAAGGTCACCAAAGGTCACCAAAGGTCACCAAAGGTCACCCCAAAGGTCACCAAAGGTCACCCCAAAGGTCACCAAAGGTCACCCCAAAGGTCACCAAAGGTCACCAAAGGTCACCCCAAAGGTCACCAAAGGTCACCCCAAAGGTCACCAAAGGTCACCAAAGGTCACCAAAGGTCACCAAAGGTCACCAAAGGTCATCCCAAAGGTCACCAAAGGTCACCCCAAAGGTCACCAAAGGTCACCAAAGGTCACCAAAGGTCACCAAAGGTCACCCCAAAGGTCACCAAAGGTCACCCCAAAGGTCACCAAAGGTCACCCCAAAGGTCACCAAAGGTCACCAAAGGTCACCAAACGTCACCCCAAAGGTCACCAAAGGTCACCCCAAAGGTCACCAAAGGTCACCCCAAAGGTCACCAAAGGTCACCAAAGGTCACCCCAAAGGTCACCAAAGGTCACCCCAAAGGTCACCAAAGGTCACCAAAGGTCACCAAAGGTCACCAAAGGTCACCCCAAAGGTCACCAAAGGTCACCAAAGGTCACCAAAGGTCACCCCAAAGGTCACCAAAGGTCACCAAAGGTCACCAAAGGTCACCTAAAGGTCACCAAAGGTCACCAAAGGTCACCAAAGGTCACCAAAGGTCACCAAAGGTCATCCCAAAGGTCACCAAAGTTCACCCCAAAGGTCACCAAAGGTCACCAAAGGTCACCCCAAAGGTTACCATAGGTCACCCCAAAGGTCACCAAAGGTCACCCCAAAGGTCACCAAAGGTCACCAAAGGTCACCAAAGGTCACCCCAAAGGTCACCAAAGGTCACCCCAAATGTCACTAAAGGTCACCCCAAAGGTCACCAAAGGTCACCAAAGGTCACCAAAGGTCACCAAAGGTCACCCCAAAGGTCACCAAAGGTCACCCCAAAGGTCACCAATGGTCACCAAAGGTCACCAAAGGTCACCCCAAAGGTCACCAAAGGTCACCCCAAAGGTCACCAAAGGTCACCAAAGGTCACCAAAGGTCACCCCAAAGGTCACTAAAGGTCACCCCAAAGGTCACCAAAGGTCACCAAAGGTCACCCCAAAGGTCACCAAAGGTCACCCCAAAGGTCACCAAAGGTCACCAAAGGTCACCAAAGGTCACCGAAGGTCACCAAAGGTCACCAAAGGTCACCCCAAAGGTCACCAAAGGTCACCCCAAAGGTCACCAAAGGTTACCAAAGGTCAGCAAAGGTCACCCCAAAGGTCACCAAAGGTCACCAAAGGTCACCAAAGGTCACCAAAGGTCACCCCAAAGGTCACCAAAGGTCACCAAAGGTCACCAAAGGTCACCCCAAAGGTCACCAAAGGTCACCAAAGGTCACCAAAGGTCACCTAAAGGTCACCAAAGGTCACCAAAGGTCACCAAAGGTCACCAAAGGTCACCAAAGGTCACCAAAGGTCATCCCAAAGGTCACCAAAGTTTACCCCAAAGGTCACCAAAGGTCACCAAAGGTCACCCCAAAGGTCACCAAAGGTCACCCCAAAGGTCACCAAAGGTCACCCCAAAGGTCACCAAAGGTCACCAAAGGTCACCAAAGGTCATCCCAAAGGTCACCAAAGTTTACCCCAAAGGTCACCAAAGGTCACCAAAGGTCACCCCAAAGGTCACCAAAGGTCACCCCAAAGGTCACCAAAGGTCACCCCAAAGGTCACCAAAGGTCACCAAAGGTCACCAAAGGTCACCCCAAAGGTCACCAAAGGTCACCAAAGGTCACCAAAGGTCACCAAAGGTCACCAAAGGTCATCCCAAAAGTCACCAAAAGTCACCCCAAAGGTTACCAAAGGTCACCAAAGGTCACCAAAGGTCACCAAAGGACACCCCAAAGGTCACCAAAGGTCACCCCAAAGGTCACCAAAGGTCACCCCAAAGGTCACCAAAGGTCACCAAAGGTCACCCCAAAGGTCACCAAAGGTCACCCCAAAGGTCACCAAAGGTCACCAAAGGTCACCAAAGGTCAGCAAAGGTCACCAAAGGTCACCACAGGTCACCAAAGGTCACCCCAAAGGTCACCAAAGGTCACCAAAGGTCACCAAAGGTCACCAAAGGTCACCCCAAAGGTCACCAAAGGTCACCAAAGGTCACCCCAAAGGTCACTAAAGGTCACCCCAAAGGTCACCAAAGGTCACCAAAGGTCACCAAAGGTCACCAAAGGTCACCCCAAAGGTCACCAAAGGTCACCCCAAAGGTCACCAATGGTCACCAAAGGTCACCAAAGGTCACCCCAAAGGTCACCAAAGGTCACCCCAAAGGTCACCAAAGGTCACCAAAGGTCACCAAAGGTCACCCCAAAGGTCACTAAAGGTCACCCCAAAGGTCACCAAAGGTCACCAAAGGTCACCCCAAAGATCACCAAAGGTCACCCCAAAGGTCACCAAAGATCACCAAAGGTCACCAAAGGTCACCGAAGGTCACCAAAGGTCACCCCAAAGGTCACCACAGGTCACCCCAAAGGTCACCCCAAAGGTCACCAAAAGTTACCAAAGGTCACCAAAAGTCACCCCAAAGGTCACCAAAGATCACCCCAAAGGTCACCAAAGGTCACCCCAAAGGTCACCCCAAAGGTCACCAAAAGTTACCAAAGGTCACCAAAAGTCACCCCAAAGGTCACCAAAGATCACCCCAAAGGTCACCAAAGGTCACCCCAAAAGTCACCAAAGGTCACCCCAAAGGTCACCAAAGGTCACCAAAGGTCACCAAAGGTCACCCCAAAGGTCACCAAAGGTCACCAAAGGTCACCAAAGGTCACCCCAAAGGTCACCAAAGGTCACCAAAGGTCACCAAAGGTCACCAAAGGTCACCAAAGGTCATCCCAAAGGTCACCAAAGGTCACCCCAAAGGTCACCAAAGGTCACCAAAGGTCACCAAAGGTCACCAAAGGTCACCAAAGGTCACCCCAAAGGTCACCAAAGGTCACCCCAAAGGTCACCAAAGGTCACCCCAAAGGTCACCAAAGGTCACCAAAGGTCACCCCAAAGGTCACCAAAGGTCACCCCAAAGGTCACCAAAGGTCACCAAAGGTCACCAAAGGTCACCAAAGGTCACCAAAGGTCATCCCAAAGGTCACCAAAGGTCACCCCAAAGGTCACCAAAGGTCACCAAAGGTCACCAAAGGTCACCAAAGGTCACCCCAAAGGTCACCAAAGGTCACCCCAAAGGTCACCAAAGGTCACCCCAAAGGTCACCAAAGGTCACCAAAGGTCACCAAACGTCACCCCAAAGGTCACCAAAGGTCACCCCAAAGGTCACCAAAGGTCACCCCAAAGGTCACCAAAGGTCACCAAAGGTCACCCCAAAGGTCACCAAAGGTCACCCCAAAGGTCACCAAAGGTCACCAAAGGTCACCAAAGGTCACCAAAGGTCACCCCAAGGGTCACCAAAGGTCACCAAAGGTCACCAAAGGTCACCCCAAAGGTCACCAAAGGTCACCAAAGGTCACCAAAGGTCACCTAAAGGTCACCAAAGGTCACCAAAGGTCACCAAAGGTCACCAAAGGTCACCAAAGGTCATCCCAAAGGTCACCAAAGTTCACCCCAAAGGTCACCAAAGGTCACCAAAGGTCACCCCAAAGGTTACCAAAGGTCACCCCAAAGGTCACCAAAGGTCACCCCAAAGGTCACCAAAGGTCACCAAAGGTCACCAAAGGTCACCCCAAAGGTCACCAAAGGTCACCCCAAATGTCACTAAAGGTCACCCCAAAGGTCACCAAAGGTCACCAAAGGTCACCAAAGGTCACCAAAGGTCACCCCAAAGGTCACCAAAGGTCACCCCAAAGGTCACCAATGGTCACCAAAGGTCACCAAAGGTCACCCCAAAGGTCACCAAAGGTCACCCCAAAGGTCACCAAAGGTCACCAAAGGTCACCAAAGGTCACCCCAAAGGTCACTAAAGGTCACCCCAAAGGTCACCAAAGGTCACCAAAGGTCACCCCAAAGGTCACCAAAGGTCACCCCAAAGGTCACCAAAGGTCACCAAAGGTCACCAAAGGTCACCGAAGGTCACCAAAGGTCACCAAAGGTCACCCCAAAGGTCACCAAAGGTCACCCCAAAGGTCACCAAAGGTTACCAAAGGTCAGCAAAGGTCACCCCAAAGGTCACCAAAGGTCACCAAAGGTCACCAAAGGTCACCAAAGGTCACCCCAAAGGTCACCAAAGGTCACCAAAGGTCACCAAAGGTCACCCCAAAGGTCACCAAAGGTCACCAAAGGTCACCAAAGGTCACCTAAAGGTCACCAAAGGTCACCAAAGGTCACCAAAGGTCACCAAAGGTCACCAAAGGTCACCAAAGGTCATCCCAAAGGTCACCAAAGTTTACCCCAAAGGTCACCAAAGGTCACCAAAGGTCACCCCAAAGGTCACCAAAGGTCACCCCAAAGGTCACCAAAGGTCACCCCAAAGGTCACCAAAGGTCACCAAAGGTCACCAAAGGTCACCCCAAAGGTCACCAAAGGTCACCCCAAAGGTCACCAAAGGTCACCCCAAAGGTCACCAAAGGTCACCAAAGGTCACCCCAAAGGTCACCAAAGGTTACCCCAAAGGTCACCAAAGGTCACCAAAGGTCACCAAAGGTCAGCAAAGGTCACCAAAGGTCACCACAGGTCACCAAAGGTCACCTCAAAGGTCACCAAAGGTCACCAAAGGTCACCAAAGGTCACCAAAGGTCACCCCAAAGGTCACCAAAGGTCACCAAAGGTCACCCCAAAGGTCACTAAAGGTCACCCCAAAGGTCACCAAAGGTCACCAAAGGTCACCAAAGGTCACCAAAGGTCACCCCAAAGGTCACCCCAAAGGTCACCAATGGTCACCAAAGGTCACCAAAGGTCACCCCAAAGGTCACCAAAGGTCACCCCAAAGGTCACCAAAGGTCACCCCAAAGGTCACCAAAGGTCACCAAAGGTCACCCCAAAGGTCACCAAAGGTCACCCCAAAGGTCACCAAAGGTCACCAAAGGTCACCAAAGGTCACCAAAGGTCATCCCAAAGGTCACCAAAGGTCACCCCAAAGGTCACCAAAGGTCACCAAAGGTCACCAAAGGTCACCAAAGGTCACCAAAGGTCACCCCAAAGGTCACCAAAGGTCACCCCAAAGGTCACCAAAGGTCACCCCAAAGGTCACCAAAGGTCACCAAAGGTCTCCAAAGGTCACCCCAAAGGTCACCAAAGGTCACCAAAGGTCACCAAAGGTCACCAAAGGTCACCAAAGGTCATCCCAAAGGTCACCAAAGGTCACCCCAAAGGTCACCAAAGGTCACCAAAGGTCACCAAAGGTCACCAAAGGTCACCAAAGGTCACCCCAAAGGTCACCCCAAAGGTCACCAAAGGTCACCCCAAAGGTCACCAAAGGTCACCAAAGGTCACCCAAAGGTCACCAAAGGTCACCCCAAAGGTCACCAAAGGTCACCAAAGGTCACCAAAGGTCACCAAAGGTCATCCCAAAGGTCACCAAAGGTCACCCCAAAGGTCACCAAAGGTCACCAAAGGTCACCAAAGGTCACCAAAGGTCACCCCAAAGGTCACCAAACGTCACCCCAAAGGTCACCAAAGGTCACCCCAAAGGTCACCAAAGGTCACCAAAGGTCACCAAAGGTCACCCCAAAGGTCACCAAAGGTCACCAAAGGTCACCAAAGGTCACCAAAGGTCACCAAAGGTCATCCCAAAGGTCACCAAAGGTCACCCCAAAGGTCACCAAAGGTCACCCCAAAGGTCACCAAAGGTCACCAAAGGTCACCAAAGGTCACCCCAAAGGTCACCAAAGGTCACCAAAGGTCACCAAAGGTCACCAAAGGTCACCAAAGGTCATCCCAAAGGTCACCAAAGGTCACCCCAAAGGTCACCAAAGGTCACCAAAGGTCACCAAAGGTCACCAAAGGTCACCCCAAAGGTCACCAAAGGTCACCCCAAAGGTCACCAAAGGTCACCCCAAAGATCACCAAAGGTCACCAAAGGTCACCCCAAAGGTCACCAAAGGTCACCCCAAAGGTCACCAAAGGTCACCAAAGGTCACCAAAGTTCAGCAAAGGTCACCAAAGGTCACCACAGGTCACCAAAGGTCACCCCAAAGGTCACCAAAGGTCACCAAAGGTCACCAAAGGTCACCCCAAAGGTCACCAAAGGTCACCAAAGGTCACCCCAAAGGTCACTAAAGGTCACCCCAAAGGTCACCAAAGGTCACTAAAGGTCACCAAAGGTCACCAAAGGTCACCCCAAAGGTCACCAAAGGTCACCCCAAAGGTCACCAATGGTCACCAAAGGTCACCAAAGGTCACCAAAGGTCACCAAAGGTCACCCCAAAGGTCACCAAAGGTCATCCCAAAAGGTCACCAAAGGTCACCCCAAAGGTCACCAAAGGTCACCAAAGGTCACCAATGGTCACCAAAGGTCACCAAAGGTCACCCCAAAGGTCACCAAAGGTCACCAAAGGTCACCAAAGGTCACCAAAGGTCACCAAAGGTCATCCCAAAGGTCACCAAAGGTCACCCCAAAGGTCACCAAAGGTCACCAAAGGTCACCAAAGGTCACCAAAGGTCACCAAAGGTCACCCCAAAGGTCACCAAAGGTCACCCCAAAGGTCACCAAAGGTCACTACAAAGGTCACCCCAAAGGTCACCAAAGGTCACCAAAGGTCACCAAAGGTCACCCCAAAGGTCACCAAAGGTCACCAAAGGTCACCAAAGGTCACCAAAGGTCACCAAAGGTCATCCCAAAGGTCACCAAAGGTCACCCCAAAGGTCACCAAAGGTCACCAAAGGTCACCAAAGGTCACCAAAGGTCACCCCAAAGGTCACCAAAGGTCACCCCAAAGGTCACCAAAGGTCACCCCAAAGGTCACCAAAGGTCACCAAAGGTCACCCCAAAGGTCACCAAAGGTCACCCCAAAGGTCACCAAAGGTCACCAAAGGTCACCAAAGGTCAGCAAAGGTCACCAGAGGTCACCACAGGTCACCAAAGGTCACCCCAAAGGTCACCAAAGGTCACCAAAGGTCACCAAAGGTCACCCCAAAGGTCACCAAAGGTCACCAAAGGTCACCCCAAAGGTCACTAAAGGTTACCCCAAAGGTCACCAAAGGTCACCAAAGGTCACCAAAGGTCACCAAAGGTCACCCCAAAGGTCACCAAAGGTCACCCCAAAGGTCACCAAAGGTCACCAAAGGTCACCAAAGGTCACCCCAAAGGTCACCAAAGGTCACCAAAGGTCACCCCAAAGGTCACCAAAGGTCACCAAAGGTCACCAAAGGTCACCAAAGGTCACCCCAAAGGTCACCACAGGTCACCCCAAAGGTCACCCCAAAGGTCACCAAAAGTTTACAAAGGTCACCAAAGGTCACCCCAAAGGTCACCAAAGGTCACCCCAAACGTCACCAAAGGTCACCAAAGGTCACCCCAAAGGTCAACACAGGTCACCCCAAAGGTCACCCCAAAGGTCACCAAAAGTTACCAAAGGTCACCAAAAGTCACCCCAAAGGTCACCAAAGATCACCCCAAAGGTCACCAAAGGTCACCCCAAAAGTCACCAAAGGTCACCCCAAAGGTCACCAAAGGTCACCAAAGGTCACCAAAGGTCACCCCAAAGGTCACCAAAGGTCACCAAAGGTCACCAAAGGTCACCCCAAAGGTCACCAAAGGTCACCAAAGGTCACCAAAGGTCACCAAAGGTCACCAAAGGTCATCCCAAAGGTCACCAAAGGTCACCCCAAAGGTCACCAAAGGTCACCAAAGGTCACCAAAGGTCACCAAAGGTCACCAAAGGTCACCCCAAAGGTCACCAAAGGTCACCCCAAAGGTCACCAAAGGTCACCCCAAAGGTCACCAAAGGTCACCAAAGGTCACCCCAAAGCTCACCAAAGGTCACCCCAAAGGTCACCAAAGGTCACCAAAGGTCACCAAAGGTCACCAAAGGTCATCCCAAAGGTCACCAAAGGTCACCCCAAAGGTCACCAAAGGTCAGCAAAGGTCACCAAAGGTCACCAAAGGTCACCAAAGGTCACCCCAAAGGTCACCAAAGGTCACCCCAAAGGTCACCAAAGGTCACCCCAAAGGTCACCAAAGGTCACCAAAGGTCACCAAAGGTCACCCCAAAGGTCACCAAAGGTCACCAAAGGTCACCAAAGGTCACCAAAGGTCACCAAAGGTCACCCCAAAGGTCACCAAAGGTCACCCCAAAGGTCACCAAAGGTCACCCCAAAGGTCACCAAAGGTCACCAAAGGTCACCAAAGGTCACCCCAAAGGTCACCAAAGGTCACCAAAGGTCACCAAAGGTCACCAAAGGTCACCAAAGGTCATCCCAAAGGTCATCAAAGGTCACCCCAAAGGTCACCAAAGGTCACCAAAGGTCACCAAAGGTCACCAAAGGTCACACCAAAGGTCACCAAAGGTCACCCCAAAGGTCACCAAAGGTCACCAAAGGTCACCCCAAAGGTCACCAAAGGTCACCCCAAAGGTCACCAAAGGTCACCAAAGGTCACCAAAGGTCAGCAAAGGTCACCAAAGGTCACTAAAGGTCATCCCAAAGGTCACCAAAGGTCACCCCAAAGGTCACCAAAGGTCACCAAAGGTCACCAAAGGTCACCAAAGGTCACCAAAGGTCACCCCAAAGGTCACCAAAGGTCACCCCAAAGGTCACCAAAGGTCACCCCAAAGGTCACCAAAGGTCACCAAAGGTCACCAAAGGTCATCCCAAAGGTCACCAAAGGTCACCCCAAAGGTCACCAAAGGTCACCAAAGGTCACCAAAGGTCACCAAAGGTCACCCCAAAGGTCACCAAAGGTCACCCCAAAGGTCACCAAAGGTCACCCCAAAGGTCACCAAAGGTCACCAAAGGTCACCAAAGGTCACCCCAAAGGTCACCAAAGGTCACCAAAGGTCACCAAAGGTCACCAAAGGTCACCAAAGGTCACCCCAAAGGTCACCAAAGGTCACCCCAAAGGTCACCAAAGGTCACCCCAAAGGTCACCAAAGGTCACCAAAGGTCACCAAAGGTCACCCCAAAGGTCACCAAAGGTCACCAAAGGTCACCAAAGGTCACCAAAGGTCACCAAAGGTCATCCCAAAGGTCACCAAAGGTCACCCCAAAGGTCACCAAAGGTCACCAAAGGTCACCAAAGGTCACCAAAGATCACCAAAGGACACCCCAAAGGTCACCAAAGGTCACCCCAAAGGTCACCAAAGGTCACCCCAAAGGTCACCAAAGGTCACCAAAGGTCACCCCAAAGGTCACCAAAGGTCACCCCAAAGGTCACCAAAGGTCACCCCAAAGGTCACCAAAGGTCACCAAAGGTCACCAAAGGTCACCCCAAAAATCACCAAAGGTCACCAAAGGTCACCAAAGGTCACCAAAGGTCACCAAAGGTCACCCCAAAGGTCACCAAAGGTCACCCCAAAGGTCACCAAAGGTCACCCCAAAGGTCACCAAAGGTCACCAAAGGTCACCAAAGGTCACCCCAAAGGTCACCAAAGGTCACCAAAGGTCACCAAAGGTCACCAAAGGTCACCAAAGGTCATCCCAAAGGTCACCAAAAGTCACCCCAAAGGTCACCAAAGGTCACCAAAGGTCACCAAAGGACACCCCAAAGGTCACCAAAGGTCACCCCAAAGGTCACCAAAGGTCACCCCAAAGGTCACCAAAGGTCACCAAAGGTCACCCCAAAGGTCACCAAAGGTCACCCCAAAGGTCACCAAAGGTCACCAAAGGTCACCAAAGGTCAGCAAAGGTCACCAAAGGTCACCACAGGTCACCAAAGGTCACCCCAAAGGTCACCAAAGGTCACCAAAGGTCACCAAAGGTCACCAAAGGTCACCCCAAAGGTCACCAAAGGTCACCAAAGGTCACCCCAAAGGTCACTAAAGGTCACCCCAAAGGTCACCAAAGGTCACCAAAGGTCACCAAAGGTCACCAAAGGTCACCCCAAAGGTCACCAAAGGTCACCCCAAAGGTCACCAATGGTCACCAAAGGTCACCAAAGGTCACCCCAAAGGTCACCAAAGGTCACCCCAAAGGTCACCAAAGGTCACCAAAGGTCACCAAAGGTCACCCCAAAGGTCACTAAAGGTCACCCCAAAGGTCACCAAAGGTCACCAAAGGTCACCCCAAAGATCACCAAAGGTCACCCCAAAGGTCACCAAAGATCACCAAAGGTCACCAAAGGTCACCGAAGGTCACCAAAGGTCACCCCAAAGGTCACCACAGGTCACCCCAAAGGTCACCCCAAAGGTCACCAAAAGTTACCAAAGGTCACCAAAAGTCACCCCAAAGGTCACCAAAGATCACCCCAAAGGTCACCAAAGGTCACCCCAAAGGTCACCCCAAAGGTCACCAAAAGTTACCAAAGGTCACCAAAAGTCACCCCAAAGGTCACCAAAGATCACCCCAAAGGTCACCAAAGGTCACCCCAAAAGTCACCAAAGGTCACCCCAAAGGTCACCAAAGGTCACCAAAGGTCACCAAAGGTCACCCCAAAGATCACCAAAGGTCACCAAAGGTCACCAAAGGTCACCCCAAAGGTCACCAAAGGTCACCAAAGGTCACCAAAGGTCACCAAAGGTCACCAAAGGTCATCCCAAAGGTCACCAAAGGTCACCAAAGGTCACCAAAGGTCATCCCAAAGGTCACCAAAGGTCACCCCAAAGGTCACCAAAGGTCACCAAAGGTCACCAAAGGTCACCAAAGATCACCAAAGGACACCCCAAAGGTCACCAAAGGTCACCCCAAAGGTCACCAAAGGTCACCCCAAAGGTCACCAAAGGTCACCCCAAAGGTCACCAAAGGTCACCAAAGGTCACCCCAAAGGTCACCAAAGGTCACCCCAAAGGTCACCAAAGGTCACCCCAAAGGTCACCAAAGGTCACCAAAGGTCACCAAAGGTCACCCCAAAGGTCACCAAAGGTCACCAAAGGTCACCAAAGGTCACCAAAGGTCACCAAAGGTCACCCCAAAGGTCACCAAAGGTCACCCCAAAGGTCACCAAAGGTCACCCCAAAGGTCACCAAAGGTCACCAAAGGTCACCAAAGGTCACCCCAAAGGTCACCAAAGGTCACCAAAGGTCACCAAAGGTCACCAAAGGTCACCAAAGGTCATCCCAAAGGTCACCAAAAGTCACCCCAAAGGTCACCAAAGGTCACCAAAGGTCACCAAAGGTCACCAAAGGACACCCCAAAGGTCACCAAAGGTCACCCCAAAGGTCACCAAAGGTCACCCCAAAGGTCACCAAAGGTCACCAAAGGTCACCCCAAAGGTCACCAAAGGTCACCCCAAAGGTCACCAAAGGTCACCAAAGGTCACCAAAGGTCAGCAAAGGTCACCAAAGGTCACCACAGGTCACCAAAGGTCACCCCAAAGGTCACCAAAGGTCACCAAAGGTCACCAAAGGTCACCAAAGGTCACCCCAAAGGTCACCAAAGGTCACCAAAGGTCACCCCAAAGGTCACTAAAGGTCACCCCAAAGGTCACCAAAGGTCACCAAAGGTCACCAAAGGTCACCAAAGGTCACCCCAAAGGTCACCAAAGGTCACCCCAAAGGTCACCAATGGTCACCAAAGGTCACCAAAGGTCACCCCAAAGGTCACCAAAGGTCACCCCAAAGGTCACCAAAGGTCACCAAAGGTCACCAAAGGTCACCCCAAAGGTCACTAAAGGTCACCCCAAAGGTCACCAAAGGTCACCAAAGGTCACCCCAAAGATCACCAAAGGTCACCCCAAAGGTCACCAAAGATCACCAAAGGTCACCAAAGGTCACCGAAGGTCACCAAAGGTCACCCCAAAGGTCACCACAGGTCACCCCAAAGGTCACCCCAAAGGTCACCAAAAGTTACCAAAGGTCACCAAAAGTCACCCCAAAGGTCACCAAAGATCACCCCAAAGGTCACCAAAGGTCACCCCAAAGGTCACCCCATAGGTCACCAAAAGTTACCAAAGGTCACCAAAAGTCACCCCAAAGGTCACCAAAGATCACCCCAAAGGTCACCAAAGGTCACCCCAAAAGTCACCAAAGGTCACCCCAAAGGTCACCAAAGGTCACCAAAGGTCACCAAAGGTCACCCCAAAGGTCACCAAAGGTCACCAAAGGTCACCAAAGGTCACCCCAAAGGTCACCAAAGGTCACCAAAGGTCACCAAAGGTCACCAAAGGTCACCAAAGGTCATCCCAAAGGTCACCAAAGGTCACCCCAAAGGTCACCAAAGGTCACCAAAGGTCACCAAAGGTCACCAAAGGTCACCAAAGGTCACCCCAAAGGTCACCAAAGGTCACCCCAAAGGTCACCAAAGGTCACCCCAAAGGTCACCAAAGGTCACTAAAGGTCACCCCAAAGGTCACCAAAGGTCACCCCAAAGGTCACCAAAGGTCACCAAAGGTCACCAAAGGTCACCAAAGGTCACCAAAGGTCATCCCAAAGGTCACCAAAGGTCACCCCAAAGGTCACCAAAGGTCACCAAAGGTCACCAAAGGTCACCAAAGGTCACCCCAAAGGTCACCAAAGGTCACCCCAAAGGTCACCAAAGGTCACCCCAAAGGTCACCAAAGGTCACCAAAGGTCACCAAACGTCACCCCAAAGGTCACCAAAGGTCACCCCAAAGGTCACCAAAGGTCACCCCAAAGGTCACCAAAGGTTACCAAAGGTCACCCCAAAGGTCACCAAAGGTCACCCCAAAGGTCACCAAAGGTCACCAAAGGTCACCAAAGGTCACCAAAGGTCACCCCAAAGGTCACCAAAGTTCACCAAAGGTCACCAAAGGTCACCCCAAAGGTCACCAAAGGTCACCAAAGGTCACCAAAGGTCACCTAAAGGTCACCAAAGGTCACCAAAGGTCACCAAAGGTCACCAAAGGTCACCAAAGGTCATCCCAAAGGTCACCAAAGTTCACCCCAAAGGTCACCAAAGGTCACCAAAGGTCACCCCAAAGGTTACCAAAGGTCACCCCAAAGGTCACCAAAGGTCACCCCAAAGGTCACAAAAGGTCACCAAAGGTCACCAAAGGTCACCCCAAAGGTCACCAAAGGTCACCCCAAATGTCACTAAAGGTCACCCCAAAGGTCACCAAAGGTCACCAAAGGTCACCAAAGGTCACCAAAGGTCACCCCAAAGGTCACCAAAGGTCACCCCAAAGGTCACCAATGGTCACCAAAGGTCACCAAAGGTCACCCCAAAGGTCACCAAAGGTCACCCCAAAGGTCACCAAAGGTCACCAAAGGTCACCAAAGGTCACCCCAAAGGTCACTAAAGGTCACCCCAAAGGTCACCAAAGGTCACCAAAGGTCACCCCAAAGGTCACCAAAGGTCACCCCAAAGGTCACCAAAGGTCACCAAAGGTCACCAAAGGTCACCGAAGGTCACCAAAGGTCACCAAAGGTCACCCCAAAGGTCACCAAAGGTCACCCCAAAGGTCACCAAAGGTTACCAAAGGTCAGCAAAGGTCACCCCAAAGGTCACCAAAGGTCACCAAAGGTCACCAAAGGTCACCAAAGGTCACCCCAAAGGTCACCAAAGGTCACCAAAGGTCACCAAAGGTCACCCCAAAGGTCACCAAAGGTCACCAAAGGTCACCCCAAAGGTCACCAAAGGTCACCAAAGGTCACCAAAGGTCACCAAAGGTCACCAAAGGTCACCCCAAAGGTCACCAAAGGTCACCCCAAAGGTCACCAAAGGTCACCCCAAAGGTCACCAAAGGTCACCAAAGGTCACCCCAAAGGTCACCAAAGGTCACCCCAAAGGTCACCAAAGGTCACCAAAGGTCACCAAAGGTCACCAAAGGTCACCAAAGGTCATCCCAAAGGTCACCAAAGGTCACCCCAAAGGTCACCAAAGGTCACCAAAGGTCACCAAAGGTCACCAAAGGTCACCCCAAAGGTCACCAAAGGTCACCCCAAAGGTCACCAAAGGTCACCCCAAAGGTCACCAAAGGTCACCAAAGGTCACCAAACGTCACCCCAAAGGTCACCAAAGGTCACCCCAAAGGTCACCAAAGGTCACCCCAAAGGTCACCAAAGGTCACCAAAGGTCACCCCAAAGGTCACCAAAGGTCACCCCAAAGGTCACCAAAGGTCACCAAAGGTCACCAAAGGTCACCAAAGGTCACCCCAAAGGTCACCAAAGGTCACCAAAGGTCACCAAAGGTCACCCCAAAGGTCACCAAAGGTCACCAAAGGTCACCAAAGGTCACCTAAAGGTCACCAAAGGTCACCAAAGGTCACCAAAGGTCACCAAAGGTCACCAAAGGTCATCCCAAAGGTCACCAAAGTTCACCCCAAAGGTCACCAAAGGTCACCAAAGGTCACCCCAAAGGTTACCATAGGTCACCCCAAAGGTCACCAAAGGTCACCCCAAAGGTCACCAAAGGTCACCAAAGGTCACCAAAGGTCACCCCAAAGGTCACCAAAGGTCACCCCAAATGTCACTAAAGGTCACCCCAAAGGTCACCAAAGGTCACCAAAGGTCACCAAAGGTCACCAAAGGTCACCCCAAAGGTCACCAAAGGTCACCCCAAAGGTCACCAATGGTCACCAAAGGTCACCAAAGGTCACCCCAAAGGTCACCAAAGGTCACCCCAAAGGTCACCAAAGGTCACCAAAGGTCACCAAAGGTCACCCCAAAGGTCACTAAAGGTCACCCCAAAGGTCACCAAAGGTCACCAAAGGTCACCCCAAAGGTCACCAAAGGTCACCCCAAAGGTCACCAAAGGTCACCAAAGGTCACCAAAGGTCACCGAAGGTCACCAAAGGTCACCAAAGGTCACCCCAAAGGTCACCAAAGGTCACCCCAAAGGTCACCAAAGGTTACCAAAGGTCAGCAAAGGTCACCCCAAAGGTCACCAAAGGTCACCAAAGGTCACCAAAGGTCACCAAAGGTCACCCCAAAGGTCACCAAAGGTCACCAAAGGTCACCAAAGGTCACCCCAAAGGTCACCAAAGGTCACCAAAGGTCACCAAAGGTCACCTAAAGGTCACCAAAGGTCACCAAAGGTCACCAAAGGTCACCAAAGGTCACCAAAGGTCACCAAAGGTCATCCCAAAGGTCACCAAAGTTTACCCCAAAGGTCACCAAAGGTCACCAAAGGTCACCCCAAAGGTCACCAAAGGTCACCCCAAAGGTCACCAAAGGTCACCCCAAAGGTCACCAAAGGTCACCAAAGGTCACCAAAGGTCATCCCAAAGGTCACCAAAGTTTACCCCAAAGGTCACCAAAGGTCACCAAAGGTCACCCCAAAGGTCACCAAAGGTCACCCCAAAGGTCACCAAAGGTCACCCCAAAGGTCACCAAAGGTCACCAAAGGTCACCAAAGGTCACCCCAAAGGTCACCAAAGGTCACCAAAGGTCACCAAAGGTCACCAAAGGTCACCAAAGGTCATCCCAAAAGTCACCAAAAGTCACCCCAAAGGTCACCAAAGGTCACCAAAGGTCACCAAAGGTCACCAAAGGACACCCCAAAGGTCACCAAAGGTCACCCCAAAGGTCACCAAAGGTCACCCCAAAGGTCACCAAAGGTCACCAAAGGTCACCCCAAAGGTCACCAAAGGTCA
The DNA here is from genome assembly GCA_940337035.1 of Agriotes lineatus. Classification (NCBI taxonomy): domain Eukaryota; kingdom Metazoa; phylum Arthropoda; class Insecta; order Coleoptera; family Elateridae; genus Agriotes; species Agriotes lineatus. Next base: position 4,537 of record CALNHX010007721.1, on the reverse strand, counting down.
CCCCAAAGGTCACCAAAGGTCACCAAAGGTCACCAAAGGTCAGCAAAGGTCACCAAAGGTCACCACAGGTCACCAAAGGTCACCCCAAAGGTCACCAAAGGTCACCAAAGGTCACCAAAGGTCACCAAAGGTCACCCCAAAGGTCACCAAAGGTCACCAAAGGTCACCCCAAAGGTCACTAAAGGTCACCCCAAAGGTCACCAAAGGTCACCAAAGGTCACCAAAGGTCACCAAAGGTCACCCCAAAGGTCACCAAAGGTCACCCCAAAGGTCACCAATGGTCACCAAAGGTCACCACAGGTCACCCCAAAGGTCACCAAAGGTCACCCCAAAGGTCACCAAAGGTCACCAAAGGTCACCAAAGGTCACCCCAAAGGTCACTAAAGGTCACCCCAAAGGTCACCAAAGGTCACCAAAGGTCACCCCAAAGATCACCAAAGGTCACCCCAAAGGTCACCAAAGATCACCAAAGGTCACCAAAGGTCACCGAAGGTCACCAAAGGTCACCCCAAAGGTCACCACAGGTCACCCCAAAGGTCACCCCAAAGGTCACCAAAAGTTACCAAAGGTCACCAAAAGTCACCCCAAAGGTCACCAAAGATCACCCCAAAGGTCACCAAAGGTCACCCCAAAGGTCACCCCAAAGGTCACCAAAAGTTACCAAAGGTCACCAAAAGTCACCCCAAAGGTCACCAAAGATCACCCCAAAGGTCACCAAAGGTCACCCCAAAAGTCACCAAAGGTCACCCCAAAGGTCACCAAAGGTCACCAAAGGTCACCAAAGGTCACCCCAAAGGTCACCAAAGGTCACCAAAGGTCACCAAAGGTCACCCCAAAGGTCACCAAAGGTCACCAAAGGTCACCAAAGGTCACCAAAGGTCACCAAAGGTCATCCCAAAGGTCACCAAAGGTCACCCCAAAGGTCACCAAAGGTCACCAAAGGTCACCAAAGGTCACCAAAGGTCACCCCAAAGGTCACCAAAGGTCACCCCAAAGGTCACCAAAGGTCACCCCAAAGGTCACCAAAGGTCACCAAAGGTCACCCCAAAGGTCACCAAAGGTCACCCCAAAGGTCACCAAAGGTCACCAAAGGTCACCAAAGGTCACCAAAGGTCACCAAAGGTCATCCCAAAGGTCACCAAAGGTCACCCCAAAGGTCACCAAAGGTCACCAAAGGTCACCAAAGGTCACCAAAGGTCACCCCAAAGGTCACCAAAGGTCACCCCAAAGGTCACCAAAGGTCACCCCAAAGGTCACCAAAGGTCACCAAAGGTCACCAAACGTCACCCCAAAGGTCACCAAAGGTCACCCCAAAGGTCACCAAAGGTCACCCCAAAGGTCACCAAAGGTCACCAAAGGTCACCCCAAAGGTCACCAAAGGTCACCCCAAAGGTCACCAAAGGTCACCAAAGGTCACCAAAGGTCACCCCAAGGGTCACCAAAGGTCACCAAAGGTCACCAAAGGTCACCCCAAAGGTCACCAAAGGTCACCAAAGGTCACCAAAGGTCACCTAAAGGTCACCAAAGGTCACCAAAGGTCACCAAAGGTCACCAAAGGTCACCAAAGGTCATCCCAAAGGTCACCAAAGTTCACCCCAAAGGTCACCAAAGGTCACCAAAGGTCACCCCAAAGGTTACCAAAGGTCACCCCAAAGGTCACCAAAGGTCACCCCAAAGGTCACCAAAGGTCACCAAAGGTCACCAAAGGTCACCCCAAAGGTCACCAAAGGTCACCCCAAATGTCACTAAAGGTCACCCCAAAGGTCACCAAAGGTCACCAAAGGTCACCAAAGGTCACCAAAGGTCACCCCAAAGGTCACCAAAGGTCACCCCAAAGGTCACCAATGGTCACCAAAGGTCACCAAAGGTCACCCCAAAGGTCACCAAAGGTCACCCCAAAGGTCACCAAAGGTCACCAAAGGTCACCAAAGGTCACCCCAAAGGTCACTAAAGGTCACCCCAAAGGTCACCAAAGGTCACCAAAGGTCACCCCAAAGGTCACCAAAGGTCACCCCAAAGGTCACCAAAGGTCACCAAAGGTCACCAAAGGTCACCGAAGGTCACCAAAGGTCACCAAAGGTCACCCCAAAGGTCACCAAAGGTCACCCCAAAGGTCACCAAAGGTTACCAAAGGTCAGCAAAGGTCACCCCAAAGGTCACCAAAGGTCACCAAAGGTCACCAAAGGTCACCAAAGGTCACCCCAAAGGTCACCAAAGGTCACCAAAGGTCACCAAAGGTCACCCCAAAGGTCACCAAAGGTCACCAAAGGTCACCAAAGGTCACCTAAAGGTCACCAAAGGTCACCAAAGGTCACCAAAGGTCACCAAAGGTCACCAAAGGTCACCAAAGGTCATCCCAAAGGTCACCAAAGTTTACCCCAAAGGTCACCAAAGGTCACCAAAGGTCACCCCAAAGGTCACCAAAGGTCACCCCAAAGGTCACCAAAGGTCACCCCAAAGGTCACCAAAGGTCACCAAAGGTCACCAAAGGTCACCCCAAAGGTCACCAAAGGTCACCCCAAAGGTCACCAAAGGTCACCCCAAAGGTCACCAAAGGTCACCAAAGGTCACCCCAAAGGTCACCAAAGGTTACAACAAAGGTCACCAAAGGTCACCAAAGGTCACCAAAGGTCAGCAAAGGTCACCAAAGGTCACCACAGGTCACCAAAGGTCACCTCAAAGGTCACCAAAGGTCACCAAAGGTCACCAAAGGTCACCAAAGGTCACCCCAAAGGTCACCAAAGGTCACCAAAGGTCACCCCAAAGGTCACTAAAGGTCACCCCAAAGGTCACCAAAGGTCACCAAAGGTCACCAAAGGTCACCAAAGGTCACCCCAAAGGTCACCCCAAAGGTCACCAATGGTCACCAAAGGTCACCAAAGGTCACCCCAAAGGTCACCAAAGGTCACCCCAAAGGTCACCCCAAAGGTCACCAATGGTCACCAAAGGTCACCAAAGGTCACCAAAGGTCACCCCAAAGGTCACCAAAGGTCACCAAAGGTCACCCCAAAGGTCACTAAAGGTTACCCCAAAGGTCACCAAAGGTCACCAAAGGTCACCAAAGGTCACCAAAGGTCACCCCAAAGGTCACCAAAGGTCACCCCAAAGGTCACCAAAGGTCACCAAAGGTCACCAAAGGTCACCCCAAAGGTCACCAAAGGTCACCAAAGGTCACCCCAAAGGTCACCAAAGGTCACCAAAGGTCACCAAAGGTCACCAAAGGTCACCCCAAAGGTCACCACAGGTCACCCCAAAGGTCACCCCAAAGGTCACCAAAAGTTTACAAAGGTCACCAAAGGTCACCCCAAAGGTCACCAAAGGTCACCCCAAACGTCACCAAAGGTCACCAAAGGTCACCCCAAAGGTCAACACAGGTCACCCCAAAGGTCACCCCAAAGGTCACCAAAAGTTACCAAAGGTCACCAAAAGTCACCCCAAAGGTCACCAAAGATCACCCCAAAGGTCACCAAAGGTCACCCCAAAAGTCACCAAAGGTCACCCCAAAGGTCACCAAAGGTCACCAAAGGTCACCAAAGGTCACCCCAAAGGTCACCAAAGGTCACCAAAGGTCACCAAAGGTCACCCCAAAGGTCACCAAAGGTCACCAAAGGTCACCAAAGGTCACCAAAGGTCACCAAAGGTCATCCCAAAGGTCACCAAAGGTCACCCCAAAGGTCACCAAAGGTCACCAAAGGTCACCAAAGGTCACCAAAGGTCACCAAAGGTCACCCCAAAGGTCACCAAAGGTCACCCCAAAGGTCACCAAAGGTCACCCCAAAGGTCACCAAAGGTCACCAAAGGTCACCCCAAAGCTCACCAAAGGTCACCCCAAAGGTCACCAAAGGTCACCAAAGGTCACCAAAGGTCACCAAAGGTCATCCCAAAGGTCACCAAAGGTCACCCCAAAGGTCACCAAAGGTCAGCAAAGGTCACCAAAGGTCACCAAAGGTCACCAAAGGTCACCCCAAAGGTCACCAAAGGTCACCCCAAAGGTCACCAAAGGTCACCCCAAAGGTCACCAAAGGTCACCAAAGGTCACCAAAGGTCACCCCAAAGGTCACCAAAGGTCACCAAAGGTCACCAAAGGTCACCAAAGGTCACCAAAGGTCACCCCAAAGGTCACCAAAGGTCACCCCAAAGGTCACCAAAGGTCACCCCAAAGGTCACCAAAGGTCACCAAAGGTCACCAAAGGTCACCCCAAAGGTCACCAAAGGTCACCAAAGGTCACCAAAGGTCACCAAAGGTCACCAAAGGTCATCCCAAAGGTCATCAAAGGTCACCCCAAAGGTCACCAAAGGTCACCAAAGGTCACCAAAGGTCACCAAAGGTCACACCAAAGGTCACCAAAGGTCACCCCAAAGGTCACCAAAGGTCACCAAAGGTCACCCCAAAGGTCACCAAAGGTCACCCCAAAGGTCACCAAAGGTCACCAAAGGTCACCAAAGGTCAGCAAAGGTCACCAAAGGTCACTAAAGGTCATCCCAAAGGTCACCAAAGGTCACCCCAAAGGTCACCAAAGGTCACCAAAGGTCACCA